>JAJLWO010000092.1:0-54225 GCA_030570775.1 Ogataea pignaliae | reverse complement strand
GCGTCTGCATTTCAGCGTCATACTCTAAACCCTCCAGCTTAGAAAAAACCCCTTTGGGGAAAAAGCTGCCTCGTCTAGTACCAACCCTTTACCAATTCACGGCCCGGTAGGCTCGCCTATGGTTTTCCATTCCCTGCCGCGTGAAGTGGTCATGATTTATTTTCTGCCGTCGCACATATATTTGTGCGCGGGAACCACCCCAATCGCCAAAATAAAATGGCGACGGCGGGATTCGAACTCGCGCTCCTTAAGGCGCTATTTGACCAGCAGCGCTAACCACTAGGCCATCCGCCCGAATCCAATTAGAAAGAAGGTACTGACTAGGGTTAGCCTATATTTGAGGGTAAACCCTAGTTCAGTCTCTTACAATTTTATAGCAGGGTTAATGGTCTAGTGGTATGATTCCTGCTTTGGGTGCAGGAGGCCCTGGGTTCAATTCCCAGTTGACCCCTACTTTTTTAAAATAGTTTTTATTTTATTTTTGAATACTTCATCGTTGTAGACTTTTCTTTTACGTTGAATTCGGAACTTCAGCACCATTACAGCTGCAGCCCTGCGAAACATACAGCTTAAATGAGCCGGATAACAATAAAATCCAAAACTTTTTTTATCTTTTCTAAGCTCACGTAAGGGAATACCATTGAACAAACAAATCTAAATCTCGTCTCCCCAGCAGTACCGCACCAGTCTATCCATCCTGACCTTTTTATTCATTTGGCCTTTCATCCATGGATGCTCCAACATCTGCCTTGGACTCGGTCTCTTTCTATTATCTTTGATTAACGAAACTTTCAAAAAATCCTTGAAACTATTACTCCAGCAAATATCCTCCTCGGGCTCATCCACCAACGCCGGCTCAAACTCCAAAATGATCAAGAGTAACTCTATTGGAGATATCAATAGGGTGGGGTCAGATGAAGCGAATGGAAAGTAACCCTTTGCACCCTCCATCAGAGTCAAACCTAATGACCACACATCACAGGTGATGGTGTATGGTTCGTTCCTTATTCTTTCCGGGGCCATGTAAAACGAAGTTCCTGTGAACGTCGTTGCTAAGGAGTTGACAACTTCACCGCTCACTCCAAAATCACAGAGCTTCACCCTCCCGTTAGAATCCAGCAAAATATTCTGTGGTTTGATATCTCTATGCATGATCTTTTGCTGGTTGAGGTATGCGAGTCCACATAGTACACCCTCTGAGATCTTCCCGAGTACTTTCTCACCAATCCTTCCATCTCTAGATTTGAAGTTCCTGTATATTGCATCTAATGATCGTCCACCCATGTATTCCATGGAGATACAAATGTTGGCATCAGACTCGTTAAAATAAGTCCCATAGTACTTCACAATGTAATCGGACTGGAATGACTTGTTGAAATTCAACTCTCTCACTATCTGTTTCTGAAACTCAGGTGACGGATTCGTCGTTATCGTCTTTAGTGCGAATACTTGACCGGTAGTATTTAATCGACATTTCTTCACAGATCCTCCATTGCCCTCCCCTAGTATCTCCAACGTTTCTATTTGGTCCAGAGCAGAGATAATCTTCCATTGTGCCTCTGTTAGTTCGTCTATCGGCACTTCAAGTAGGCCACCATGGCCGATAGGTTCATCGATGGCTAGATTACCAAGTGAACTTATCAACGGAGAAGTGCCACCTCCATAAGTTGTACCGCTGGCTTCGGCACTCTGTGGCTGTGAAAGATCATTTACTAATATCGTTGATGCCGTATCTGTCCTCGTGCAGCTTGCTAGAGTGGAGTCGCTGTGCCTTCTAGGCTCCTCTGAAGGTGCGGAGGTATTAGTTTGCAAATGATGAGAGTGGTAGTGATGATTTGAATGCGAGAGAGTTGATGACGATGAGGCGTTAAAGCTTGGAGTCATGGTGGATGGATCAACCATCATAGGAGTCGAGATGTCTGTGTTTGTCGGCAATGCCGTTGATGAAGATGATGCTAGGATTCCTCCTGGGAGTGCCGCATTATCTAACACATTCAAAGTCAGCCTTTGAAGATTGCTGATGTTCTTTCCGTTCTCATTGTCCATGCTGATACCTGTTATTTGGAGCTTAGGGAGCTTCGGTCTGTCCAGACCTGTCTTTTTGCTGCCGAGAGAAAGTGAAGGCATGTCAGACATGCTTGAGGACGACCGTGTCTTATTCAACGAGTCAGAACCCATCAGACTGGGCAATGCTGATGCTGATGCAGACGCTGATGCTGAAGAGGTAGATTGGAGATTCAGAGCGGGAAGTTTAGGTCTTGATGAAGCAGATTTGTTGGCGCTTGAACCAGGCGGGCGTAGTAATGGTGGTGTTGCCATGATTTTTGGATGAAAGTTTTCTTTTTTCTCGGTTTACGAGGGATCTTTGCATTGACGTTTACAATGGCCTATCCAATCGGAGCAGATGTGGCGTCTAATTGGTACGAAGGATGGAAAGCGAAACTTGAAACAACTGATGTAGCGAATCTCCCTTGCTGTGCCTCGATCCAGATGTGATTTTTGATCTATCTTTTAAAACCAGGACAATCCACAATTGGAGGTGAAAGTGATGGTGTGACTTCGTGCAAAAAACACAAATCTAGCAGAAATCCTGTACTATAGCCTTGGTCGGATAAGGAGAATGAAACCTATCTGGAAGAACGTGATTTGACCAGTGTTTCTGGAGAGCTTTCACATCTCCTTCCAATTATCCTATGGAATCTATCTCCTCCTCCTCTCCTCAATAAGGCCTGCTGCACCTTATTATTTATCACTATTTGGCGGTGATGCGCGCGGCACATAGGCACACACACATACCCTTGCGCTGCACTTGCACCACCTAATGATTTCCTACCACTTACTACTACTAATATTTTGATCGCTACAATAAGCTCTAATATACAAGTTCTCTGTTCGATTTGGATTCAACCATACTATCTATGAGTGGATCACTTCTTTGCCCTTTTGGAGGCGCGACCAGAAGCAGCAGCTTTCTTAGCAGCTGCTTTAGGCTTACTCTTGACCGCCTTGATCAACTTATCCTTCTTCAAGTCTAACTTTTCATCGTTGTCTTCATCTTCGTCATCTTTCTTATCATTGCTGACATCATCATCAACATAATCCTCAATGTCAGGCCTTGGAGCTGACCCCCTTCCTGTCATTGTGACCGAGTCACCTGTTCTGTAGATTATGGTTGGATGTGTGTACGAGTTGTACTTTCTTGTGAACTGAGTCTTGACTGCAGTTGGGATCTTCTTCAATCTCTCCTCCATGCGACCGTTGTTCCCAACCCCAAAATCCATCATGTTATCCCAGTCTTCCTTCGTTAGGTAGTAGTTGTCCATCAGTTCTAGCACTTCTTCTATACCATCCCCGCCGTTGGAAATGAGCGGGTTCGATAGCATCTTGATCAAGTATGGAATATACGTGAGTCTCAACTCCTGGTTATTTGTCATCGTTTTTGTTGAAGAATGATACTGTAACTCCTGTAGGATTCTGTTGTACTTCGAAGTCTTGGAGTTCTGACCCAACCATGAGGCAAACATGATTCTTCCCTGTGGAGAACCAGCAACGTAAGATCCAGGTAAGACAGACGAGACTATAGCATGGAATGGTGCCAACGACCAATGTTGCTCCCCACCTCTAATCAACTGACTCACCAGATCCGCCTGTGAGATGGAGTTAGAGGCTCTTTCAAGCATTTCCAAATGTGCAAGTTTTTGATGTTGAGGTGGAATACTGTTCAATTTTGAAGGCCTGACAATTCTGTAGTTTTCATGAATCATCAATGGTGTTATATCCATGTCGTTGAAGTACAAGTTGATCTTTTCGTTCAAATTATAGGCCGAATTATTCCCGTATGCACTTGCGCTGAGTAGTTTTCCAACAATGTCGAATGGTTTCAGTACAACTTCTTTTTTCCATGACTGTTGGATCTGTTTGGTATCGTCATAATTGAGATTCTTCTGGGTTCTTGCAACTGTGGACATGATGTTGATAATTTGTCTAATATCGTTGTGAGTGATGGACACCAATTGGTCGATAACGTTAGGATCCAGCTTCAAGTTTTCCCTATGAGCAATTGTTAATAGTCTCGACTTCATCTCCTTGGCGTTCGGCCTTCTCCATGTCAAATCAAAACAGCTTTTATCAAATGTTCTCATCTTTGGTAATGACTTATCATTACAGATCAAGATCATAGGAGTGTTCGTAATCCTACAGAACTGAGAGAGTTGACCAGCACCACCATGATCACCGCTGGACATACCATCAACTTCATCCATGATCAGAACGATCTTTTTGTTGTTTGCTTCGCCACTTTGCAATTGGTTGAAGTATCCAACAACAGAGGTGTTGCTCAATGACGACCTCAAAGCTTCGTTTAGTTGCTTCTTCGACCTAACATCCGAGGCGTTCTTCTCAATAACATCGTAACCCAATGATTTGGCAACAAGATGTGCAGCTGTAGTCTTACCAATTCCTGGAGGTCCACTAATCATTACTGCTCTGAAAGATCTGATACCACCATTCAGAGTGAAGTTGTCTCTCTTTTGCAAGTCAAACCAGTTCTTTAACCAATCGTGCAACATCTCAACGTTACCCTTGTTACCACAGATCTGCCTCATTTCAGTTGGAGCGTATCTAACGGTCCATAGTTTCTCACTATCAGGCTTGTCTGATAGCTTTTCAAAGATGGCCGGCTCACCAGCCTTATCACCATGTACTCTCTTTGCCTTTTCCTCTCTCTCTGTCCTTTGTTTCTCCTGCAGTTTTTTATACTCAGCCTCTTCCCTTGCAGCCTCTTCAATGGCTAGCCTACTCTCTGCCTCTTTCTTTGCAAGCATTTGTTGCGCGGCATCTCCACTTCCACCATCGGGAGGCATCTTACCAATGAGCTCCAAAAATCCTTCCTCGTCAATACACTTTATCTTCTTATCCTTTATCGTTTGTAGTTTCTTAGGACCGGCATCACGACCAACGACAACAAGACTAGTCTTTCCACTGATTGACTTGGTCACTTTGCCTCCATACTTGGACGAGATTCTCTCACACTCTTCACGGTCAATTGATGGTAAGACACCAGTGAAGACTATAGTGAGGCCATTCAAACAGTTAGGACGTCCTTCAGGAATAATGCGGGATTCCAAAGATGGTGGTGGGGCATCTTGTTGTTCCTTCTTTGCTTTCAACTGCCAGAACGTCATAGATTGGGACTCTGGTGAAACTTCCAAGTATGATGGATCTGCGTCAGGTATAGTCTGTAGGATTTCCTGTGCTGAAGGTCCCGAGGAAGGTGTCGATTTATTCTGGGATTGTATCTTTGGTACAGTAGTAACCCTTGGTTTCACCGGTGTTTTCTTTTGCTTCACAGGAGACGGAGAATCATTGAGACTGATTGGCTTGGCCTTTTGCAATCTTGGTGTCCGTGGTGTTCTTTGTTTTGGTTTCACCACCTCTTCAACGTCTTCATCATTATCAAGGTCACTCACTGGTGCATCATTTTTATAATCACTCTCAGGATCATCAAAGTTATCGTCATCTGGCTCGAAATCAGAGTCAAGGTCGATCACTTCTTCTTTTTTGACTGCCTTACGCTTCTTTGCCGGTGGTTCCTTTTTTGAAGCTGATGGAGCAAAGTAAGGTGAACCAGCCGAAGAAGAGGAGATCGGCCCCTCTGACGGTTTCCTCTTGAGATTGGTCTGTAGTAAGTTTATTCGAATATATGTTAGTAGGGACGAAATCAGGAAGAACGAGGGCATTGAGAGCTAAAAACGTACGTTCTTCAAGGATGACTTTCCAAAGAAGTCGTCAATCTTAACCATGTCGTAAAATGTCCAATTATTGATACACCAAGTGATCAAGGAACTTGCTTTATATATATACAGTTTTGCAATTGAGATCGATTGAAGTGATCAAAAGGTTGTAAATGTCTTTGAATCCAACAAATAGTTGATAATTGACAACTTGAACATCACCACCTTACGCGTAAAAGCACGCAAATGTGTTGAAATGTTCATGATTTCTCCCCTTAGATCATGTGACTGTAATGCACGTGATGGTCTCACCTTCGAGATTTTGCCAGATTGGTACCGACCACCGAGTCTCTATCCTATCCTTATCAGGAGAATGTTGCTCTTTAACTTTTGGGTACGTCCGATCATTTAATTTGACTAAAAGATATATATATATATATATATATTCAACAGATATAAATCGTATTGGCAACTAAATTGGAAGTGAAGTGAATTGACCGACCTATCTTGCTTACTCTTCCACAGTTAAAATCCACCCATACAGAACATAACTGAACTACTCACCTTTTAAATGCAATGTTTGGATCAACGCTAGCGGGTAGACCAGTCCAGCTAGCAGAACAGATGGAACCTCTCAAATTTGTCATGAAGTATACCCAGCTACCACCGAAGCTAATGTTTCATCTCTCCATGTTCATCTTACCAGGGGTGCCGTTTGACCCGAACTATACCGCTTTGATTTTCTATCAATTCCAGAAGAATGGGGTACCCTCTCAAGAATTCAAGTTGTTAGGTGGACTCTCTATCAACAAGCAAAGTGCAATATTCAAGATAAATCCCGGTGCTTCCACTGAAAATACAACGACTCACATAGTAGGCGCAAATGAAGGTGACATTGATATCGACATGGATATGGATAAAGATACCACTGGTACAGGTACCGGTGGCTCGATGAACACAATTTCAACGATATCAAACACAGACTTGCTGATAGGTATATCGGTAGAAACAAATGACGCTGCAAATGTACAGTTGACACAGCTCAGAGAGCAACAGCAACAGCAGATTGCCTTATCAGCCTCATCAAGAATCGCTCCTATAGCACCTCCACCACCAGAAGTGGCATTATCTACCTCTGACATTCCTCTTACAAAAGATCAAATTGAATCCATTTCGAATAAGATCATCAACAATGCATACAACTTTTTGAGTTCGTTTGTTGATGATAACAACAATGTTGCAATCAGCAAGTTCAATCTTTGGTGGAATAAGTTCAAGATGAAGATGGCTAATGATCCTACATTCTTGGACAATCTTACTTGACTTCGGCCAAACCTCATGATACTTTTCTCTTCTTAATAACGCTCAAATTTCAATAAAAATTACATTACACAGCTTATGGTACTTTTGTTTTCTTTCAACGGCATTTATAAAATCTATATACAGTCGCCAAGACACTTAACTCTATTTAATACCTCGGAAGGACCTAAAAGTTCTATCATTGTCGGCAAGTCTGTACCTGAGTTATCTCCACTAATCGCATATCTTAAGGTTTGGAACACATGCTTCTTTTTCAGGTCCAATCGATCAACCATTACAGACGCAATCAGGCCCTCCAGGTCATTAAGATCAGCATGCTTCAAGATCGTTTGTAGTATGAAAGTGATCTGCTCGTCTGTAATCTTGGCTTTCTTCATAAGAACCTCTCTGTTGTATTCAGGCCTGGTAAAAAAGTAAGAGAAGTGATCCGAACATAAATCTTCCAACTTAGTTAAGGACGATCCCACTTTACTCAACACTTTCGAAGTGTAGTCTCTTGTGGTATTTTTATTTGGAAACTTCTCTTTGATGACAGGGCACACTTCGTCCAACGCTTGTTCAAAGTAACTAGGATCATTGTTCAACTTCATGGTAAGATATTGTTTGTTCAAATAATCCAATTTACTAAAATCGACCTTGGCATTACCTGTCGTTAGTCCCTCCAGGCTAAACACCTTCTCAAGCTGTTTCAAGCTGTAGACTTCTTGAACTTTCTCCCGTTGCTCCCTCTTTGGAGACCAACCAAATAACACACTAAAATTCACCAAAGCCTCACCCAAGTAACCCTTTTCCTTCAAAGACATAATGTCAATGTCACCTGATCTCTTAGAAAGTTTTTTATTTTCAATGCTAGTGAGCAATGGAATATGCACAAACTGTGGAATTTCCCAATTAAAGGCATTGTAGAGTGAGATATGCTTCGCGGTGGAAGCAAGCCATTCCTCACCCCTGACAACATGAGTAATCTTCATCAAATGGTCATCCACAACATTTGCAAAATGATAAGTAGGTAGTCCATCACTCTTTAACAAAATCGGATCCTCAAACCTCCTATCATTAATGTTGATCTGAGGCTGATGATCGACCCATCCGTGCAAGAGATCCAAAAATTTGGGATACAAATCAGGAGAGACAAACCTAACCGTAAACTCTCTCCCTTCATTATTTGCCAACCTATCACTCTCCTCTTTAGAATAATGCGAGTGGCAGTGCCTATCGTAAGACACAGTAGTTGGAGGCTTTAACAGTCTCGCCGAGTCCCTCAACCCATTCAACCTTTCCTTGTCGCAGAAGCATCTATACGCCAAACCTTTACTCAACAGTTCGTCCGCATACTTCTTATATATTTCCGATCTGATAGACTGCTTATATGGAGCATACGCTCCTCCTTCTTCTGGACCTTCATCAATCCTTAGTCCTAACCAACGGAGTGTGTCGTAGATCGATTGCTCAGCATTAGGAACAAGACGGTTCTGATCTGTGTCTTCCAATCGGAGTAGGAATTGCCCATTTGTCGATTTTGCAAGGAGGTAGTTGTACAATGCTGTTCTTAAGGAGCCTAGATGGAGGAAGCCTGTTGGTGATGGTGCAAACCTTGCACGAACGGGCGTAGTTGGCTGTTTCAAGTATGATGATTTGCTGGTGGTTTCTGGGACTTGCTTCTCATCTTGCTCAAACTCGTTCTTCTTCCGGAGAGTGAACTTCTTTGATGCTGGTTTTGTGGAGAGGAGCCTCAGTGAACGTGAAGTGAGGTTTGAATTGTTCACCCGAGATCGTATCAACGCTGAGATTGGCATGTTGGGTGTGGGCGATACTGCCAGTGGGTCAATCACCAAAAAGATGAATATCAAGTCGTCAATAGTTAGACAATCGGTCTTTTTATTGTCTTCCTAGAAATCCTTTTGCCGTTTTTACTCAGTAAAACTCTGAATTCGAAACTGGGATGTGTTGATTGATCTTCATAGCGTGGAGAAGCGATGGAAGATGGACCCTTTACTGGTGCAGAGGCGTTTAATTTATTTTTTCACCCCAGATTTGACGATTTTTCGCTGAAAAAGTTTTTTTTTTCTTTTTGTCACTATTTTTTGTTAGAACTGGTCCCTTCTTTTGATTATCATCGGATTAAAAGGTCCCCCCGAAATTACACATATTCAACTGAATTGATCCAAAATTGAACTGGCTTTCTGCTTCATCAGTTCTCCAATAATTGCAACGGCAAGATCAACCTAATCGCTTTCCCACATCGCACGCGGTCATCTACCTCAACTAGATTGCACCCCCATTTCTCTTTACTTTCTGCAACTCCTTCCCTCATCTAAATCAATCACGTACCAAACAACCGAGATGAACGCTTTAAGTGCAACATCATCAGTTAGCATAGACCCTATTGGAGTTCAAAGGATTGCTAGGGCAAAGCTGAACGCATACAGGTCATTTGCCGTCGAAGAGGATGTTGAGTTTTGCCCTGTTATTAACAGTGCGTTTCTGACTCAGCAACCAAAGAACAATCAAGAAGCTCAAGGTAAAACTAATGGACACATCGATTCGATGTCGTTGTTTAAAATATTGGCGGCTGCAAATCAACAGCAACCTCAAGAGCCTCAAAAATCATCTACTGATGATTCATCCCTAGCTTCTGCAGAAAGATCCATGTCTCTTCTTAAGCAGCTGACCAACTCGCAACAACAGGTACGCTCCCCACCTTCGAACATCAGAAGAACTCCAATATCTCAACAGCAAAAGAATTCATACTCTTCCGAATTATATTCATCTCCATCGCCAAGCAGAACGTCAAACTCCAACTACAGTTCAAACCCACCATCTTCATCTACAAACTCACATGCCTTGAAAATAGTTCATCCGTCAACGAAGCCAGGATACTACTCGCAGCAGCAAAAGCAACAACATCAGTCTTACTCTAATGGTGGCGCATCGAGCATTCAGAACAGGATGGGTAACACTACCGTTGGGTGGTGATTTACCCCCTTCCCCTTTTTTCCCCATCTAGGTATTTATCCTAGATGAACCCTATACCCTTCTTTCAATTGTTAGCTGATGCGATGTCACTATATTCATTCCGTTCTGTTTTTTGTTTTTTAGTTTATCAATTTTAACCGTTTAATAGCTCTACTTTATTTTTGACCCTCGCTATTTCGTTCGACTTCTTCCTATTTGCTGTTGTTATTGCTTACATTCTCCCTCAAAATCATTCTCTATTTACGAAATTTTATCTTTCCTCAATCGATCATATAAACCCTTGGCTCTCCTCTTTCATTTCAGCATACAAGCCCAGTAACCCCATTAAACCTAAGTAGAACATATACAAGGCAGAAGAGACTCACTTCAAAATAATCAACAAGAAAAGTAATACTAAAACCAAGACAAATATGGTAAACCATTCACCATTCTTCTTCACCCCCTCGGTGAACTTGACCAACCTACCTCTACCTTTTCTCAACTTTCCATCAACCCTGCTTACCCCACTCTCCAAATCGTCTAGCAACACGAGATGTTCGTTCAACTCATCGTTGATGGAAAGTGATATTTCCTGCTGTCTAGAGACAGATTGCGACAGCGAGCTCACTATGGAATCCTGCGAGAGTAGTTCTTGTTGGTTGTTTATGAACAACTGTCTGTTATTCATTGACATTGGATCAGATGCAACCGAAGATGAATCTAGTGATGCTGTGTCTTCCTCCCCAGAGTGTGATATTTGGAAAAGGTTGTCTTTCGATGGATCCAGTGAATTCACTGCAGGTTCGTCCCTATAGGGCCTAAACTGCTGTTTTTGGTCTTTTACCAAGTTTGGATTTGAGTTTGGATTTGAGGCTGGGTCGATTATGTTCTCTTTGAATCTCACAGATTTGGATTTCTTGACTTTTTGTCGTTGTTGCTCTTGGTTGCTCACCTGCTCTTGTACCTGTTCCCGCCTCTTCTCTCGTTTGGACAATTCTGCTTGCAATTTGGGATAATTTATCTGGTACGTTTCCAAGGGGAATGGAAGATCCGATGGCCGTATATTTGACAACTCCACACTGTATGCAGCTATCTCTTTTTCAAACTTGGTATAGAGCTCGTTGAATTCGCCGTCGTCGTCGTTGTTATCATCCTCATCATGCTGACAACTGAGATAATCAATCAGGAGGATTTCTATATACTTGAACACATTGACCGTTTTGTTGATATTCAGTATCAGCTCGTCATCAGTTGAAAGCTTTGCTGTGGCGTCATCTTCATCGTTACTGCTATCGCCTGGCTGAAACGATCTTAGCGTTCTGTAATCTTCTATGCTCTCCTGTAGCTCCTCTTGGAGCAGTTTCAGCTTCAGAAACTGCTGCTTGATTGTTGACATCTAGTGATTGGTAATATCCGATGATCGAAAGCTTGGAACAGTGTTCAAGGAGGAAGAGAACATGATGTACACCATTGAAACATCCCTTCTTAATTTAGCTTGGGATTGTGCTGATGCGCTTCTGCACATGCAACTTCAGTAGGGAGGGGCACAGCAGGGCAGAACAACCTTCACCGGGCGACTGCAGTAGGAATTTTCTGTACACGCGGTTAGTAGCGGGGAAGGAGCAGTTGATATCTCCGAAGAAGAATAAACAACTACTCAAACCAAGATCAAGCTACACGATGTACTTTTTAACAAACAAAGATTAATGGAGATACATATTTATTACTGACTAAAAAACTATAAAACCAAATAATAAAAGCCCATGGAGCTTTGATTTATACTTGCTGCTCGACAGGAACATATTTCTCAGTGATACCCATCTCCAAGAACTCCGTGGAATCAGTGTTTGGAACAGTGATCCATCTGCCAGCCAATATGCAGTGAATCGACATGTTCTCATGATAGTACAAATTGGTCAAGAGCTTAGGAGTAATTAAAAAGTACTGTGATGACTCCGCGCTCATACATGCCTTTTTAGCAATCAACTCGTGTATCAACCTTTCGTTCTTTGAGTCCATACCTTGATTGATCTCGTCGACAACTCGGAAAGGTGTATTGGTCAACCCTTGTAAAGAATTCAAGAAAACTGCTGTGGTTGCAGACTTCTCACCACCCGATTGTTGGGCAGCATTGAGCTGGGACAACTCCTGGTTATCTCTAAAACTCACCAAGATTTTTAACTTCCAGTCGGCAAAGTTTTCAGATTCGCTGTCCAACTGCACATCGCCTGCGCTTGCCACCGTTGCCAAGTTTGCTCCAAAATCATCAGCTATGGTCTTAATGATTGCAAGTAGCTTCGGTTTCCAGATGGACACAAGTTCTACCGTCTGATCTTCTAGCAAACTCACTTCACGTTCAACTTGTGGTATTCTCACTTCTCTTGAAGCAATTTGAGATTCATTCTCCTTTAGTTTCTCGTGGTATGCCTCATCTCCATGCACCCTGGACAACTTCATTTTCGACGTGATACTACCCAATTCACTAGCCAAGCCTTCCATCGTTAATTTATTCTCCTCCTTCAATCTTTTGCCTAAATCTCCAAGCTTTTGCCTTTCCTCCTCCGTGTAAGCTTGTACACGTTCAGTGTAAGCTGTAGCGATGGCAGTATACTCTGATTTGACTCTCCGGTAATCTTCCTGTGCAGTGCGCATGTCGTTCTCCAATGATTCAGCAGCCTGAGAGATGGATTCTTTCAGAACGGTGACGGATTCCCTCTTGTTGTTTTCCTGAATGATGGTAATTTTGGCATCGAATAGCTTCTCACTCAAGCTGTGTACACGTAATAGCTCCTGTTCGATAAGCTCAAAATTGAGCAGCTTTTGAGTCTCTGCATCCTCCATCTTTTCCAACAACTTCAACGACTCTCCCTTTTCGTCTTTCTCTATCATTGTCTTGAGATCCTTCTTGGTTCTCTTTAGTCTGGCCCTTAATGTTTCCAAAGAGGTTTCATACTTTTTGCGATCTGCCTGTGCCTTCAAATCCCTTGAAATTTGAGCTGCAAACGTTTCCCTTTTCTTCTGTAAAACGCTCAATGCTTTTGATTTCGTTTCTATTTCTTCAATGAGAGGTGTAATACCTTCCTTGATGGTTTCTATCCCTTGACTTAACTGTGCAATCCTTTCGTTTAGCTCTTGCTTGACTTCATCTGATAAACCATCTGAAAATATACGTGCATTCATTCTGAAAGTTTTGATGTTGGCACTGACTTGTTTTTTGCCAAAGTTGGAAGTTGAGAAGTTGTAAACGGAGTCAAAGGCGATATACTTGTTGATAGGAAGTCTTTCATGAATGATTTTGGAGTATAGGCCTTCCTTTTGATCAAGTGATATATCATTAAATGATACTGGGATAGAATGAAGCATTTCATTCTCGCAGAGCATTTGAATAACTTCTGGAGGTCCATTTATGAAATCAGTCATCAGTCCATCGAACCCAAAACTTTTGGCCAGTTGTGTGGAAATCGGTTGGTCACTCCTGTTCCTGTTTCCAAGAGTTCTAACACTTGCAAATCTTCCAATTTCAGGGAACTTCTCGTACAAGAGATGCGCAAGCTTGTTGTATTCCTGTTGGTTGGTAACAGTGAAAGCCGTTTGATTTTGATATCTGATAACTTGTTCCAGTGCTGGTGCATATCGCCTGTCTTTCAACGAGACAGTCAAAATGGGAGGTTCATAATAAGTGATTCCTTCTTTTGCTGCAGTTCTTCTCAACAATTCCACAATTCTGATCAAGGGTCCAAAACGTTTTTCATCTAGCGTGGCGAGCTTGTCCTTGGAGTCTAGCTTCGACTTGGTCTCTTTGATCCTGACAGTTAGCTTTTCAATTTCCCGGGTTGACGTTTCCTTCTGTTGTCTCAATGTCTGTATTGGTTCTTGTTCATCTATGCATTGTTCATCCAATGCTTCCTTTTTGGCTCTCAATTCTGTGACATCATCTTCAGAGAGAACTTCAATCTCCGCCACCTTCGTTTGCGCCTTTTTATATTCATCAACCAGATGTTTATGCTTTGTACGAAGGTTCTCAATGTTGAGACTCAAAGAGTTTCTGGTATCTCGTAAATTCTCTATCTTCTTGTCAAGTAATGTGATCTCTTTCCAAAGTTCTTCAATTCTCTGATTTGATTTTTGTTGTTTCTTTTGATACATCTGGATCTTGTTCTCAACGTCTTCCACACCAGCATCAAAGCTGCTCAAAGCTTCCTCGATTGGCCCAACTTGCTCAAAATGTAGTTTTAGCTTTTCATCAATCTCTTTTATTCGTGCCTTAAATTTATCCCTTTCAGTCCTCTTCTCTAGCATTTGAACGTATGGTTCCAAATTTTGGTGTAGTAGAAGCTCCTTTTCCAACGATTGGTATTCTTCAAACATGTTTGCCTTAGCTTGTAAATCATCGTGAGTAACTTTGAGCTGTTCCATTTCATGCGTCAAATATTCAAGCTCTTTAGTTTTCTCTTGTTTATCTATGTAGAGCTGGTTTAAAAGTAGGTGCTGATCAAGAAGCTCACCGTCACCGTATGATCTTTCGATCTCCCTCAATAACTCTTCTGGTTTCAAAGAGGCAAATTTGGCAACCCTATCTTGGGGTAGGAACTGGCAAAGATTGTCCAACTGTATGTTGAACTCTTTCAAAAGCCTTTTGATTTGAGTCTCCGTAGACGACCTTCCATTCATCCACCAGTTTGATTTTGCCTTTTGATTCAATTCTCTCTTGATGACGATAGTGGAATTGCCTCTACCTTTCAGCTCCAACTCAATGTATCCTTGGGTTTGTCCAACCTTGATGAACTGGTCTGCATTCATGGAGGCCTTTCCCAAAAAATCTAACTTGCCAGCCAACCCTATGCAAACGGCACAGACAAAGGTTGATTTACCTGTACCGTTTGGACCTATGATCATATTCATAGATGGGCCAAAATGGAACTCGGTTAGGGAGTAAGACATGAAATTCTTGAGCTTTGCACGGATAATGGAGCCTGAGGCAAATCGGGAGAGTGGGGGCTCATATTTAATCTTTGATCTCTTGGTTGTGTAATCTGCCAAATCAAAGGTTTGGTGCACCTCCGAAGCCAAACGTGCTGTCATTATTTATCGATAGCAATGATTTAATTGCTTGTTGGGTTGATATTCGGTACCATGCCTTAGAAAAGGGAAAAAGTGGAGAGAGAAATAAAGTGGGAAGTTCTTGTTAACAAGACAAGTGAGACAGACATGCCTCTGTGGTGCATGTAACGCGTGGGAAGACCGAGAGTATCACCAGCCACAAAACAGCTTTTACAAGCCACCGTCGTGGCGCATGAACGTTTTAAAGAACCAAACGATGAAAATTATCAAAATGACATCCCACCTGCTTCACTTCAACTGATTCGATCCGAGCAGACTCGCCACAGGTACTAAAGAGCTAGGCATAGTCATAAGAACTATCTCTGAGTAGCTCAGGAACAAAGTCTTTAACATAAAAAGGCTCTCTGTCGACTACAAATGATGTTGATCTCCCTCAGGTCGCCAATTGTGCAGGCCAGAAGAATTGCAGTTTCTGCCTCATCTCCATTACCGTTCAAGCTAAGGCCAACGATAGCCCTTTCCAGATCATTCATCACAACGAGACACATTCTACAGCAGCAACAGAAACAACAACCGCCACAAGGCCCCGAACCATCAAACAGTCAGCCTGCTAAGAAGGCCTTACCGAGACTCACGCCTGAAGAGTACCGTATGCTGAGAGACCAATATTACGACAAGAAGGACGCAATCGGTAGAAAATCATCCACGTACTATTCCATCTCCTTGGCATTGGTCTTTCTTGCGCTTTCGTTTGCCTCCGTGCCTTTGTATAGAGCCATCTGTCAAAGGACAGGATGGGGAGGTACCCCAATGACAGATCAAACTAAGATCACACCGGACAAGCTTGTGCCAATAGAAACTGACAAGAGGATCCGTGTCTCATTCACCGCTGAGACTTCGAGATTACTCCCTTGGAGGTTTATACCTCAACAACGTGAGGTTTACCTTGTTCCTGGTGAAACTGCCTTGGCTTTCTACAAGGCACGTAATACAAGTGATAAAGATATCACCGGTATGGCCACGTATTCTGTGACCCCTGATCATGTTGCCCCTTATTTCAACAAGATTCAGTGTTTCTGTTTCGAAGAGCAAAGATTAGCCGCTGGTGAAGAGGTTGACATGCCTCTATTCTTCTTCATCGATCCTGATTTTGCCCAAGATCCAAGCATGAGAAACATTGATGATATCGTGTTGCACTATACTTTCTTTAAGGCCACCCATGATAAGGATCATGAGAGTATCATGAAGGAGGAGGATGAAAAAAAGAAAAGAAAGATGTTGGAGGAGCAGGAAAAGAGACAAATGGAAGAGAAACATTCAGCCACCAGCTAAATAAGGATGAAGACAATCGTATATTCTGTCTACTTTAAGAGTAGTTCAGGGTTCGCCATATGTATACTTGTATATAGAAATAAACAATAGATGTGTTTCGCTTGTTTGAAAAAAGATTTTCAACATGTGGTTATTCAAAAATAAAGAGAAAATTATGCAGTTTATATAAAGTAAAATTGAAGTATAATTATTCTTTATATTTATTCTTATTATCATCTATATCTATCACTCTGGACCATCAATCATGATCTTGATTGCCTTACCTTCCTTTGAGAACTCGTAAGCTTTGATTGCATCTTCAAACTTGAATCTATGGGTGATCAATGGCTTAACGACTACCTTACCAGAAGAAATCAATTCAACTGCAATCTTGTAATCGTCAACACAGTATCTAAAGACACCCTTAATAGTCAACTCATTCTCAGCAAGGTATGCCATTGGGAATCCACTCAATGTTGGAGCACCCATACCGACTTGGACGTATCTACCCTTCTTTTCCAAGAGTTGAATACAGTTGGCGATACAGTATTGGTTTCCAGTGGCATCGATACCAACGGTTGGACGATGGCCATCCCATTCTTCCGAGATGAACTGCTTGATATCTTCGAGTGATTTACCTTTAGAGTTGAAAGCATGAGTGGCAAATCCATTATCCAAGGCAAACTTCAACTTGTCCTCAATGATATCAATAATTATAACCTTGGAAGCACCAAAGGCCTTACCTGCAGCAGCACAGAGCAAACCAACAGGACCAGCGCCAAAGACGACCAAAGAATCACCAACTGTAATTTGTGCTAGTCTGGTGGCATGCGTGGCAACTGACAATGGTTCCACTAGCGCACCTTCTTCCAATGTGACGTGTTCAGGCAACTTGACACAGAAGTCTTCTGGCAATAGGTAGTATTTACACAGGGTTCCATCGTATGGGGGAGTAGCTGCAAATGCCATCTCAGGACAGAGGTTGTAATTCCCAGATTTGTACTCGTAGGATTGTCTTGATGGAATGCCTGGTTCACAGGCAACATTATCACCAACTTTCAAAGTGGTCACCTTATCACCAACTTCAACGATGACACCTGCGGATTCGTGGCCTAGCACCATTGGAGAAGTGACGACGAAAGAACCACAGTTACCGTGTTCATAGTAGTGAACGTCAGAACCACATAACCCTGTCTTCTTAATGGCGATCTTGACGTAGTATGGGTCTGTGATGTTTGGAACCGGTCTATCTTCAAAGGTGATCTCACCGATCTTTTGTAAAACGACGGAAAGGTTATCGGACATTTTGATATTTTCTTCTATAATTGTGAGTTGTCGGAGGTTTTAGATTCGAAGGAAGAAAAGCAAATCGATAGAGTAGCCACTGTAGATTGATTGACACAGAAGGGGAAGCTTGAAGGGTTTTTATATGGGGTGACGGAGATTGAACAAAGTTGGAAAATTTATAAGAGAGAACATAATAACAAGACAACGGACAATTTTTCAGGCAAGCAGGCGCTGTGCTGCCGTTGCTGATTTTCCTTGGGGAAAAGCTCCGTGGGGCAGAGTGGGCCCCGTGGGGAAGGGCGGCAGGACTTCCGTTTTAGGATATTTAACATTTGCTCTAGATTTAGGAGGTTGGTGGCCTGTCAATCAGTCAGCCAGTCAGGCTACTTACTAACTGGACTGGACTGGACTGGACTGGACTGAAAGCATTGACCAACTAACCACAAGAATTGAGCTCCAACAGCACTCTGATGTATCTATTAGTTATTAATTCGATGATATTAGCAGGGAGGACTCTAGAAGTGATAGGCTGTGGTATCTAATTTTTTATCCACTGTACGCGGACTTCCATCTGAGTTGTTCACCCTATATCATAATCAACTAAATAAGCATCGTGGTTCCTTCCAGCGTCTTTCCCAGGGTACGTGGAAAGTTACACCGATTTCAACATTTTTCAATCGCCAATAAAGGAGATCTTGTAATTAGATCAGTATAAAAAGTTGAAAAGAAAAAACGCACGAATAAATAAATAACAAACGTATAGCAGCTATTAAGTTTTCTGGGAAGTTTGAAGCATGACTGGAGACGGTAGGAGGAGACAACGGGAGACCACATGGGACAGAAGCATGGAATATCACGAGATTATCAGTGTTGGGGGGACGCTTCCACCATAATTCAATCCTTGTAGTATGTACCTCTAAAGAAGTCCATTGTTGAAGTGAAAACAACCAACAAGATACCACCACCTGGACCCAATCTCAAAACCTTTGGTAGGAAACCCTTGTACAAAGCACCAAAACCTTCCTCCTTCAAGATGATTCCCAAGGATGGAACTGTCCAGTTGTACTTACGAGCAACACCGTCAACAATTGGGGTGTTTTGAATTCTCGACTTGACAACGTCAAATGGCGTGTTGATCATGGTACCAAAGGTACCACCAATGGCACCACTGATCAAATCATTGATGGTTTTTTCAGTCTTGTTTTCAGCCTTTGGTAGCAACGATCTAACCTGAAAGATGACACCGAAATAACCAGCATTCCAAGCAATATGTCTCCAGAGGGTAGCTTCCAAACCGTTATACAGAGCCAACACACCTTCTTGCTTAACGATGGCCTTAACGACATCACCCATACCTTTATATTTTGAAGTCTTATCCTGTAGTCTAATCTTGACCAATTCAAAGGGAACAACAACGAAGGATTCAGTAGCACCTGCAGTGGCACCGGTAAGAATGGCCAAAGGTTGAGTCATCTCACTAACGCCAAAGGCCCTCTTGTAAACCTTACCCCATTCGTCATTTGCTGCAAATTTGGTTGCTCTCTTTGGTGCCTCCATCAAGATAGGAGCAGAGATACCACGGTACAACCTTGAAAAGCCTTCCTGTTTGACGATCTTGGATAAACAATCCACGATACCTGTATATTCAGCCTGTGCTCCTGAACCAACCTGCAATTGGATACGGGTCTTCACCACGTCCAATGGGTACATCACTAGAATCTCAGAGACTCCTGCAATTGCACCTGCTGCAAATTGGTAGATGAATGGTAATGGTCTCTCGTCGGTTGACATTTTGGGTGTGTGTTTGTTGTGTATTGATGAATCGATCCTGTTTTATGGGAGGGAGAGCGAGGGGGAGGAATCGTCTATAAAGTCTACTTAGATTCTGGCTCTATCAAAGATTCTGTGTGTTTTTTGTGCCTAAGTGAGAATTGGAGTTGAACTGTCGTCCGTTTGTTTGTCTGGTTGTTCGAGATCTCAAGAGGGAACCAACCGTTCGTTTGCAAAGTAAGCGTTGAAAAAATTTATGATGGCCGTTGCCGGGAGAGAGAGGCCGTTTACAGCGGTGTAGCGTAATGTGTGTGTGTGTGTGTGTGTGTGTGTGAGTACGTGTGTGCTGTGCGCCTATTGTACTTTTGAGAGATATTGAACGGGATTGTACGTGTGCTTTTCGGGAATGACTGGATGATCTAGCCTGCTGATTGATCATGTACTCTCGCGCAAGTGTTAAGATTGCTGTTGTTATTGTGGATGGGGCTGGGATGGCTGGCTGTATTCCTGGTGATTGAATACAAAGGATAGAAAGATGGATGGTCGATAGATAGATAGATAGCGGCTGAAAGTAGGTGGTACAGTAGTGTACAGAGAATGGGGGCGCGCGGGTGGGGTGGTAGGTTAATCAATCCTGTATCGTGTCCACTCAATGAGCAGTCTATTCAATTGGTTGGTAATGCGATGATTAAGTAGATGAGAGTTAATTAACAGAACGAATGTTACAAATGGAGGAAGAAAGGATGTATGCTCAGTTAAATACTGTTTCACACCAACCAACAAGCTTTTTCCCACACCCAAGGCACACGGCACGACGGCTTCAGCTATAGATAGGCTACGTGGGTTAATCTCATAGATTTACGTGTTTGATGTGGCGTGTACATATTATATAAACCTGTAAAGACTATCTATTAAGCTATATAGCACCATCTTGTTCCTAATAAGACAATTTGAAAAAAAAAGGAGGGGGGTTACACCAAAAATAAGAGAGGGGTAAATTTTATCAGTTTGCGAGTGTTTTTTATTCTCCTTTTTCTTCTCCGCCTGTTCACGTGACTCTTCTAAAAGACGGATGCAAACTGCCGCTGATCACGTGCGAGTCTTTTGGAAGTAAAGTAGATAAGTATGAACAGAGGAAGCTAAGATGCACACACACGCACATTACTCTTCGTATGCTTATCAAACAAATCGTACGATCTGAAGTACTATTGATCTGTTGTATGTATATACATGGATCATGGAATTGTATCCTACTGTATAGTATCATAGCTTCCTTCCACGCATATATATATGCAATTGGTATCAATTGACGAGTGATTCATTGTGTTTCTTCAAGTCCCTTGCATTATGGAAGCGAGGGCAGTAAAGTGTATCTTGGGAGCCAGCTAGTTAGCAAGTTGGAGAAACACAATTGATTAAGTTTGTTATCACGCAGAGTATCAAAGGGAAAGTGGAGCTTTTGGCTTTTGACTTTTAGATTCATCATCGCATTATGTATACTAATGAGCAGCTAATGGATCATGTCGATACTACTTGATATTTTCTCTCTCTTGGGCTTTGGGTGTAATTTCAAAGCTTTGCTTAGGTCAGACAGTTATACCAGTTAGACTGGTGGATGGGTTGTATATAATATATAAATGTAGTGTAGTGTTAAACTGTGAAGTGTAAAGGTGTTCTACAATGTGTAGAAGAAATTATGAGAGAGGTGTACAAAGTTGGGTGAGTTTCAGCCTCGTGTCAAGCAAAATATTCGATGAGAATGTGATGAAGGTTGATTGATGCCGAATCTCGCTTGTAATGTGCAGGGCAGTTACGAGTTACGGCCGGCGCTTTTAAAGTCAGCCACACACACACTGATGAGTAAAGCAAGGAGCCAAATAGGAAGAAGACAGTTGATAAAGAGCAGGCCTATTATATCTTTTGGCCCTGTTTGCAAGACTATCAATACAAACGACGGAGAAACATCAATTAGGCAATGCAATGGGAGAAGTTGATTACCGTTGGTCATCATTCTCACCTTGATAGATCCAGTTCAAGACTTATGTATCTACAGAAGGTAGGTAGTTGTCATATATATCAAAGGAGAGATACGTACGTAGTATACAGGTAGGTTAACCAGCCAATTGGAGCAACAATTCCCGAAAAGTCTTTTTGCCCGTTGCGTGTGCAAAGCATTTATAATGTTAAAGTTAAAGGCCGCGACCGCACGGGTAAAGTTTTGTAATGTGTGTGTATTTTATTGATTTATTTATTTAGTGCGTGACTGACTTGACTCTCACCAGGCAGGGGGGAGTGGTGCGGGGGGATAGTATATCCATATATATTATATAACATAGTATATTTTATCGGTCCCGGTGGAATATGCCCGAAGCGGCAGACTTTTCTTTCTTTTCTCCTTCCTTCCTTCCTTCCTTGCTTTTACGCCCTTCCATCCAATTCTGCACAGTGTTGGAACTCGCTATTTTCATAGACAGAAAGGCAACTCCGATACGCTTGCCTAAATATATATACTTACTCTTTTTCTATCTTGTTCTTTGTTTCATTCATTTACTAAAACACTCTTTTTTGTCCTTCAAAAAAGAACATAACTTTTGTACAAGCTGACCAGGATCAACTACTCAAATCACTAAGCAACACACTCACAACTTCCACGCACATTTATTTACTTTCATACAGACATACATACATACATACATACATAAAAGACCAAATAATGTTCTCAAGACAACTAATCAGATCAACGACACAACTCTCGAGAAGAGCAACCCATGTTCAGAGGCCCCTAATGGCAATTGTCCAATCTCAACAACCACAGATACAGAACCAATTCAAAAGATTCTACCATCCAAAGGTTATTGACCACTACCAAAACCCAAGAAACGTTGGATCGATGGATAAATCTCTATCAAACGTGGGAACAGGTCTAGTTGGTGCTCCTGCATGTGGCGATGTCATGAGATTACAAATCAAGGTGAACGATGAAACAGGAGTCATAGAAGATGTCAAGTTCAAAACTTTTGGTTGTGGCTCCGCCATTGCATCTTCCAGTTTTGCAACTGAGTTGGTCAAAGGTATGACGATTGAAGAAGCGGCAAACATTAAGAATTCAACAATTGCAAAGGAACTATCCTTGCCTCCTGTCAAATTGCACTGTTCGATGTTGGCTGAAGATGCCATCAAGAGTGCAATCAATGATTACAAGACTAAGAGAAGCACCAGAAAGAGGCCTACCCTTGGTCCTGAGGCAACTGCTGGTTCTGTTGCTACGGAATCCGCCAATGTTGCTTCAGCTCACATTTAATCATGACTCTTGTCTCTTTTGAAAAAAGGAAAGATCCAACGAGGTGGAGAGAACAATTGACAAAGGTGGTAATGGCAATGGCAATGGCAATGGCAATGGCAATGGCAATGGCAATGGCAATGGCCATGGCGGCTGCGCTTTTATTCTATTCGAACTAGGGTGTCAAACCGGTTGTGTTTTTTTTTTTTACTTCTGCTGAGTTTCTTTGTTTGCACCTGTGTTGTTTCTTCTCTTTGGTGTTTGTTGACCGACGATGAATGGTCATCACACTTTGCTCCCCCTATTGGAGTTATACCTTAGTATGGTTGTGCTTTTTTTCTTTTTTTGCCTGTCTCTTGCTTCTCGTACTGTTACCCCGTATATATTCCACTCGTGCCTTTTATTTATATCATATTCCCTTTTTTAATATCAACTCTCGGCTAGCTAACTTGCTTAATGGTTGTGTAGTTGGACCGACCCGTGGATTGACTGATACTTTGGGATTCCTATCCAATCAGCTTAAAAAAAGATGTTGCCAAATGCTGTACTGCTCTTCAAAACTCAATTAGCTTTTCTATTGTTTTTTTTTTGGTTTCCGGTAGGAAAACCCTTGTTTGCGTTAAATAACAGTTATATAACAAGAGAAATGTTTCATTCTCGGTGTGTGTACTTTCCACATCAGCGTTGTAATTACTGCAATGATTAGAAAAAAGGGGGTAGATGCAGGAAGCGGAGAAATGAATCCAGCTAGGCGGAGAAATAAAAGGGAGGCAGCGGAGAAGAGGAGTGTGTACTAGCACAGCGCAAAAGAAAGGGGGAGGAGGGTCGGAGAAAAGAGGGATCTGTGCATGAAGCTCGCTTGCGTAGTGAGGGGCACACCAACGCCATACTAACTGGAGCTGCTACTATAGCTACTTTTGTTAGTTTATGTTCACTATCGACAACATGTAAACTGTGTACGTCTTATATGTGTATAAGGAAATCAACAACAACAACAAAAATTCACATCACTTCTCCAACTGCAACTCTGCCAAGCTTAGTAAGCCAACACCATCGACATACTCCTCCCATAGATCGTTACCATCAACCTTTTCAACGCCATCTTCCCAGTCAAAGTTCTCACTCAACCATGCACCATAGTCCTCATTGGTAGCCCCCTTCTTTTCGTATCTCAAGTTTGACCATAAACTCTTATAGCATCCACCTAAAGCACAGGCATCACTTAGGTCGATCTTGTAGTTTCCTTCGGTAGCACCCAAGATGGAACAGTACTTACGAACAATGGAAAGGTTTGATGAGGATCCACCGACAAAGTAAACCTTTTTAGGTCTGGCAACAAGTGCCTTGTCCGATTGAACAACACCATCCGATTGGATATCAGTTGAATACTGGTGCAATCTGTCAACTATCCTCTGCTCATCCTCCGTCAGCTTCTGTGCATCCGTTTCCGCATCCTCTGTGGATTCCAACATTGGTCCAGCACGTAGTCTACAGGACAAAGCTTGAGATTCAACGAGAGAATTAACATCCTCTTCAACTGTCCAGTCGCTAGATTTATTCTCAACCAACTCACCATCGAAGAACTTGAAACGTCTCTCGCATGGCTTGGCATTAGGAATGATCTCACCGATAGGAAAATAGATACCCAGTTCGTTCTTCCCATTCAATGGTTTGGCATCGTCCAACACCTTGTTAAACTCAACCCATGCCTCGGCACCATGCACGGAACCTTTCTCAATGCCATGTTGGGCATTGAGTCTATCGCGAACAACCTCCCTTGCAAGAGCACCATTACAGTAGCAGAGCATGCCCATGTACGAATCGTTCAAAACTGGGTGTTTGAAAACATGATAGTTCTCACTTGGTTTGTACTGATCGGTAACTAGTAAGACCGTAGTGGAGGTTCCCATGGAGACTAGAATATCGTTGTTTCCCAATGGTAAGGCCAATATTGTTGCCAAGTTGTCTCCTGTGAAGGAGTACACCTGGCAGGATGGGGAGAATCCATATTTTAATGTAAAGTAGGAGCCGATTTGACCAATTGGAACAACTGGTGAAACAGGCTGAACTGGGCCTAGCTTCTCCTTCAGTTCTTCGATTGCCGTGCTTCGTTGTTCGGATGATACTTTAGGATCGATGGTTGGGTGCACACCAGCGGCAAGAGCAAGTAAGTCTGGGTCGTACTGTGATTTTTGGATGTCGTAGATGTTCATTCCACAAGCATCTGATTCTTCAATGTTGGTGATTTTGGAGCACAGCAGTGAGGACAGGAAACTTGAGATTAGCGAAATACGGTGGGTTGCATGGTAGGTCTCTGGGTCGACACGTGTTGCAAGCTTGCGGATCTGTGTTCCCGTGAAACGATAGTGTGCTCTAGAGCCTGTGATTTGACTCAAGCCGTGTGCACCACCGGGGGTTCCGTTCTCAAAAGCCTCGATTTCTGGACCTGTTGAGTGATCTTGCCAGTTTGGAGATGTTTGAAAAGTGAATGCTTCAGGACATAGTTGATCCTGTAATGGTTTGGCAGGCGTCAAATTGGAGAATAGTTCTGGGGCTTTAGATGACCAAAAGACAGATCCATGCTGTTGGCAGGAACCAGAAAGAGCTTTAACTTGGGAGAATGGGAAGTCATCGGCCTGCATCTTGGAAAAGACCAAATCTAGGGCCTCAATCCACATCTCCACAGGAGCATAGATCTCACCTGTCTTTTGGACGGATATGACACCCTTCGTTATGGAGTACTTCGCACCCAATTCAGAGTCAAAGTCAACACGGTAGGTTCTGTGATGCTTCAAGTTTGCATAAGTTGAGATGATCTTGATCTGTTGTGTTGAAAGGTCGAAACCTAGATATAGATCGTTATTGTCTGATGTCATTGCTTTTTTGGGCTTCTCTAATTCTAATTTTATAAACTGATATCAACGGCGACTGGTTGTCTTGGCTTTAACTAGGTGATTGGGTGTCTTTTGTAGATTGGATATGGAGGCAGGACAACAGCAAGTGATAATGCGATGAAGCCGGCGAATGTATAAAGGGTAATTACTAAGTCCTGTTTTATGAATCCAGCAAGGAAACTAATGATGGCGCCAGTTGTTAGAATGTAGTAGTAGTAAGTTTCAGCAGTCTGTTGGCCTCTGTAGTCAATGTTAGCTTCTAGGTATGGATGAATGAATTCCATTATAGAGGAAAGCTATTTGGATTGATATAACGGTTGAGAAAAATTGGACTTGAAGACAGATGATGGAAGGTTGATGACCTTTATACGGTTTCTCGAAAAGATTGGCCACGAGTAGGGTAGAGATGGAGTGATTAGGGCATACCAATTTTATAAGGAGGCATGCCAAACATTCGACGGCACATCCAAACAGAAGTGAGTTGAAGATATATAGTTAGTTGCAACGGGAAGGTTGCCAATTTAGGAAGCACTGTTGTGCTGGCTGTTACTGGGGGTGGTATAAAGAATAGTGCTTATGTAATTCATTAGGTAACATACTTTTAAGATCTTTAATACCATCTTTACATCAAAAACAAGATGCTCCTTCTTTCTCCGTTTCCTTTAGTTTAAATTGCGCTGAGTTGAAATTTGCCAAATGGATTTCGAAATCAAGCAGTCGATAGTGGAAAAACCGGTCATGATGATTCCTTTATGTGCTTTCTGTGATCACATTCATCGTTTTCTTTTCTCTTCACTCTATCTGTTGGCTTGGAACTGAAGGTTGACGAATAGAAGGCAAAGATCCAACTGAAATGACAGCTTTACAGTCCAGAAGAATTTATAATGGCTTATCAACGTCACAATTGTGTAACGGTCGACTCTACTAGCTACCTGCTCCCTTCCTCAAAACCAGTTGAAAACTTTGAAGAGTTGCATCCGCATCGGCTTCCGCATCAGATAGACCTCAACTTGAGTCGTCTCGCTTGCTTCTTCTTCAACCCCACCTCCACCTCTACGCAACAACTTCCTAATTTTGTTATCAAAGAAGGTGTTATTAAGGTCTATCCCAAAGGTGTCATTCAGATCTACACGTATAAACTAGGACAGGGAACAGAGCAAGGAACCCGTTGCGTTACGGGACGATGATGTGACGATGGTCATGGGGCTGCCGATCGCGCAACTGCAAAACCACTGTCCTTATCCCTGTCCCGCCCTGTCGGCCCGGTTCCACCAGGGGTTCCACGTGCAATACAGTGCGAGGTTGACGCGAGCGGGCAACTGGGCACCACTGCAGCTACCTACCTCCATGCGTGGCTGTATACGCCTGCTGGCTGGGCTGCCCGTCTGACTGCTAAGGGGAGGGAGAGCGGAGATCTGTGTCACGGGAATTAACTCAACCAATTTTTTTTCTTTTTTTTGTAAAGTTTCAGTACGATTCTATCTTTGATTAACAGGCAAGAATAATAACTCATCTCGTTCCATATGTATGGTTTGTGACTAATACCTTTAAAGGCTGAACGTTACGCTCAAAAGTTGTAACAGCATCTTGATGAAGAGAAATGATCTCGATTGGTATTATGGATCTATAGAAAGTAATAATGTTAATAGTGCCTTTGGACTCAACACGTACATCAACAAATTATCATCTTCAAATAACGAGTAGCAATATTTGGATGAGCAAAGAATAGTGGTATCTAACATCAGAATCAACAATTAAAACTATCAGCATCAAACCGATCCAGCTTGTTACAAAACATGGCATCCAAACACTCGAGTGAATCTGTAATGCAGTCCGAATCAGATATAGAGTCCATCAACTCGGACAGAGACTACGGAACTCAACAACAAGCAGAGCCCATCTTCAGGACAGAGTTGTCATCGGAAGAAGAATATATTATCAGTCAAGACGAGCAGCTCAACAGAGCAGCAACCCTTGAAGCTGCACAAGCTGAAGACGTTCAATCCTTGGCAAAGGCACTAACCAAGATTCAAACAACGCTACCACCACTTGCAGACGATGATCCGTTCTACGACAGGCTCACAAACACGCAGAAGAATTATCATGTCTTAATCGTTGCCTTCACAAACTTCCTCTCTCCAGTTTCAAACTTGGCCTTCACACCAGCCATTCCTGAGATTGCCTCCGATTTGAACACAACCTCTCAAATGATCACCATTACAAACGCAGTTTTCAACGTCTGTATGGCATTATCTCCTCTTTTGTTATCCCCCTTGGCTTCACTATATGGTAAGAAGAAAATACTACTGTTAGGTTCTGTGGGGTTCTTGATATCGACCATACTTACTGCAGTTTCCGTTAATCTTCCAATGTTTTTCATCTTTAGGGCTGTCTCTGCATTGTTTGGTACATGTTGTTTTAGCGTTGGTGGTAGTATCGTTGGTGATATCAAGAGACCGAAGGAAAGAGGAACGGCAATGGGATGGGTTTTGATCGGTACGCAGCTTGGTCCATGCTTTGGTCCTGTTGTTGGTGGGTTGATCGTTACTTTTGTTAGTTGGAGGGTCATCTTTTGGGTTGTTAGTGGGTTGGCTGTTGTTGATGTTCTTGCCATTTGGTTCTTCTTGAAGGAGACCAGTAGGATGATACTTTCTGAGGAATTGAAGAAGAGAACAGGGAAGAAGTTTGTCTTTGTCAAGTACAATCCCTTGAGGGTGATGTACGCGTTTAGGTATATATCGTTGATACTTGCCTCCACCATCAGTATCTCTTTGACGTACAACATGTATGGATTGTTGACTCCAATTAGGTACGTGATGAATCCAAGGTTTGGATTGAGCACTCCTGTTGAAGGTGCATTGTTTTATCTTGCTCCTGGTGCAGGTTATCTGGCAGGAGCTGGATTTGGCGGAACTTATGCTGACTATATGACCAAGAAGTGGATTGAAAAGAGGAACGGTGAAAGAGTTGCGGAGGATAGACTTCGTGCTTCCACCTATGTTCATTGTATCGTTCAACCATGTGCGATGATCATATATGGATGGTCTTTGGCGAAGGAGAAAGGTGGTATGGCACTTCCTATCATCGCCATGTTTTTCTGTGCCTTTGGACAAACGATAACCTTCACCACTGTCAATGCGTACTGCATAGATTGTATGCCTGTTTTGAAAGGTGATGCCATTGCATCGAATTACTTTAGTAGATACTGTATCGGTGGTGCTATTGCGTCTGCAACGTGTTTAATCCAGATTGATCATATTGGGATTGGATGGTCGAGTACCATCAGTGCTTTTGTGTTGTTGTTGGGTGGGCTTGGAGGGTTATCTTTGGTTCTCTTTGGCGCCAAGCTCAGAAAGAGGGATCTTGAGTTGGTTGAACGGATTGCGCAAAGGAAAAGGATGAAAGAAGAGGAAAAGAGTGTGAGTTGAGACAGGCAGGGGATTGATCATAAGTAAAGTGATTGATGATGACAACGATGACAACGATGACAACGATGATAACGATAATAGTAATAATAACAGTAGATAACGTTACAATTGATCTTTGCTAAAGTCCTTAATATAGTGTGGTAATAGTATTATCCCGTTTCTAACAGCAAAGCAGGGCGGTGTAGTATAAGGCAAGGGTGTGGAGAGAGAGAGTGTGTGTGTGTGTGTGGGGAAATAATAACATATAGCACCGGTCCCCGGGGAATCCTGAAACTTTTCACATGCATGCATCATGTGCCATGTGCCATTTTCCTTTCATCTCAACCCTCATTTATTTTATTTCATTTCATTTCCCCTCTTTCAATTGAATATCACATGCCTTTCTCTTTTACTGTGGGGTGTATATAAGTACCAACGGTTGTCTGCGTGTGTTTTTATTTTATGCGTTGTTTCTCCTTTCCTGTTTAACGATGTAGCATCACCATCATCATCACCATCATCATCATCATCAGTACTATCACCACCAGTACGAACACCTAGAAATAAATAGCATAGCAATCATGTCTTCCACAGTCTTACCAACATCAAAGGAGCCAAACCCTTCTGACCTCATTTGGTCAGAAAGGCTAAAAGTTGACTTTGACATCAACAAGATGCACGCATTTTTAGAAGGCTCCCAAACAAACGCAATCCAAATGCTAAAGATAATGCAACAAATCGAAAGAGACCCTGTGCTCAACGTTGGGCCAAACTACTACGAATTCAGCAAGTCAGAACATCGTGCCATAACAGCAACCAAGATTGCAAGAATGGCCCGTTACATTGAAATTGATGCACCAGATTTCCAAACTTTCCAAAACAGACTCAATACAATTGCAATCGTTGATCCTCAATTGGGCACCCGTATTGGAGTTCATTTGGGCCTCTTCTTAGGAGCAGTCAAGGGTAACGGAACAGAAGAACAGTTTCATTACTGGGCAATCGAACGTGGTGCCTTGTACTTGAAGGGAATCTACGGTTGCTTTGCCATGACCGAAATGGCCCATGGATCAAACGTTGCAGGTCTCGAAACAACAGCAACTTTCAACAAGTCAACAAACAAGATTACAATTAACACTCCCCATGTTGGTGCCACCAAATGGTGGATTGGTGGAGCTGCCCATTCGGCCACTCATACCGTTTGCTATGCAAGGTTAATCGTTGAAGGTAAAGATTATGGCGTTAAAACCTTTATAGTTCCACTAAGAGATTCAAACCACGATCTTTGTCCGGGTATTACCATTGGTGATATTGGCGCCAAGATGGGGAGAGATGGTATCGACAATGGATATATTCAATTTACCAACGTGGAAATTCCAAAGGAGTACATGCTTTCAAAATTCACCACGATTGATGAAGATGGCGAAGTTGTTGATCCTCCGTTAGCACAGTTGGCCTACGGTGCATTGCTAGGAGGTAGGGTCACCATGGTTACAGATTCCTTTAGAACGAGTGAGCGGTTCATCACTATTGCCTTGAGATACTCGGTTGGTAGAAGACAGTTTACCAGTAAAGGCTCCAAAGTTGAGAATCAGTTGATCAATTACCCTTTACATCAACGTCGTTTGATTCCTTACTTGAGTTGGACTTATGCAATGTCAATTGCATCAAATGAGATTCAGGAGTACTACAAAAAGACATTGGATGAGTTGGATGAAGGTGTCAAATCTCAAGACTTTGAAAAGTTGAAGGTTGCCATTGAACGTTTGAAAACATTGTTTGGTGATTCTGCCTCTTTGAAATCCACCTGTACCTGGTTGTGCCTCTCACTTATTGACGAATGCAGACAGTCTTGTGGTGGTCATGGTTATTCTTCCTATAGTGGGTTTGCCAAAGGATTCACCGATCATGCAGTGCAGTGTACTTGGGAAGGTGACAATAATGTCTTGGCCCAGAACAGTGGTCGTATCACAATACAGAAGATCATGAGTTACTTGAAGACAGGTAAGGCTCCTCCGCAAGGTGAATACTCTTTTATTTCCAACGGATCCAAATCGGATGAATTACTATCAAAGAATGATTTGACCCATTTGGATAAACTATTGGAAGCTTTCAACGGTATCATCTATAGACTTGGATTAGACTCCATTGAGACTTTGAGGAAGAATGGCAACAACTGGGATGCCATTTCAGCTGAAAAATTAGCTTTGTCAAAATTATATGCTGTCAAATATATGCTATCCAAATGGATTCAAAAGTTGAACAGTTTGGAGAAGGATAATGGTGGTATCGATAAGCATTTGGTCAGCCTAGCACAGATATTTGCTCTATCCAATATTGAAACACATGGGTCGTTGTTCCTCCAGTTTGGCATCATTTCTGCAGAAAACTACAAGGCACTAAAAGCTGAACATGATGCTTTGTTACTCAAGGTGAGAGATCAGGTTGTTGGTTTGACTGATGCATTCAAGTTTTCAAACTTTTATATCAACTCAACTTTGGGTGGATACAATGGAGACATCTATAACGACTATTTGAAGACTGTCAAAAGTCAAAATGATCCATTTGTCACCAAGGCTGATTACTCTTCTGCTTTGGAAGCTATGTTGAATAGAGGAAGCGTTGAAGAAAGACAGAACTTTGAGAGAAGTGATGCTGTCTTGAAGAAATTGGGTGACTGATCGTTGCCTTGTTTTTGTATGGGAACCTAATGTTAACCTGTTTTGCTCCTTTTTTTTCCGTTTTCTATAAGATAATGAGAATATGTCAATAAAAAAGAAGAGAGAGAGACTTGAACGGTAGAAACCTTCATGTTCAAGATGCCGCTACCCCCCTCCCACACACCCCGCATAACTGCATCATAGCATCCTTATCATGTGTGAAAGTTTTTCCGTATGCATCATGCATGCGTCTGTAACAGATGGAGAGACGCGACGGTTTTTCAGAACTTAAGGGCTGTGCACTTTGAGAGATGTTTTGGGCTCTTTCGGCTGTATGAATATGATCTGTCTAAAAATAGAACCGTTTTTCATAACTGATGCGATTTTAGCCAACGTGCCCTCCTTATCTTTTGTCTTCGTTGATAAATTTAGTATCTGATGTCTTCATTGGAAAGAAGAGGGGTATGTTGTGTTCCCGTTCCTGGATCACTCTCTCAGTTTGGCGTTGATGATCTTCCTTTGGAAAGATAGTACAGTGAGCTTGATACTGCTGATGCTTCTTAATATTGAATGTCTGACCTCTGAACGGTTCTGCAGCTGTAGATTTTTGGCCTGCGTCTCTCTGTGGGAGTGCCAAACATTTCGATCTTTGAAGAAACAATCCCAGCTTCTACTGGTCAATTGAGATGGTTTGGTGCACAGTGGTGGATCAATGGCGAGGGTGCCAGCTTAACCTGCTATTCAAAAAAAGAAAGACAGATCTGGAATTGCAAATGTTCACAGCGGCTGAGGATATTGATGTCAGGTTCAAATCATTGCTGAGGCTGATTTTTGAGTTTTCAGGCTTTTCCTTTTGTAGATCCCACCTCAATTGATGCCAGGCGCTGTAAATCAGGAAAGTAAATGGTGGATTGCATCAAACGAGACAGCCGATATATTCCTCTCAATTACAGTAAATTTGCTTGTTTCTTGACCATTAGATCTGCTGAAATGGGAAAGATGAAAACAGACGGTCGCCCAGAATTTCAAGGTTCGACGCAGCCTTAAAATAACCCTCGGTAATGTTTGGACACTCAAAACTAGAGAGGAGCAGGTTGTCGGAAGTGAAGGAAGCTAATTCTGCTACTTCACGTGGAACTATAGAGGTAGTGTATCACCGAGCTTTTCATTTGAAAAATTCCGAGTTGTGCTGTGACAGAATGTCGACTTTACATATCTTAGCCTGTTCTAAAAATACATATTTAACGTAAACATATAATCAAGGTAAAAAACAATCGGGTCGTAGGAGCTATTAAGCATACGTGACAATGCTGGATCGGCCATACGACTAGTCCTTGACGATCCAAAGGAATTTGGCGTCAGTGATACCCAGGGTGGATTCGTGAAAGTAGTTGATTTTCATTGTGCGGACCAGAAGTCAAGTCTTAATTTTGCCCAAGGCCGCCACCAATTGTAGATTTGATAAATCTAGACCCCGTAAATCAATCCACCAGCGTCGGATCATAGTCAAAGAACATGAAAAAAAGTTCTCAAAATACATCAGGAATTGAACGATCTATCAGCCATCCCATTGATCTCAATTTAAGGTACAAAAACCAGCCAACCTTGCGACCACTCACACCAATGGCATGGATAGCTCTGAAAAGACCTCTTGCATAAATAAATATCTATTCAGTTTTGAGCCGCACATTGTATAGGTGCATTTTGCAATTGAGGTATGAAATATGTCATTTTTTTGTTGTGAATTATCCAAATCGGGAAACTTTAACGTACGTATGCAAGTAATTACGCCCAAAGAAGAAGATTAATTGGATACGTTCTTCATCTTCTCTGAAATGTTACTCGGGCGCACTTATTGTAAGCCAACAATAGAGTACGATGATCCTCGTAGATCATTGAGGCTTGTTCAAGTATGGAGAAACCAGCCATCCTCGAAAGAATTTGAAGAGCAAGTAATGGAGGCTGACATGGCAGGTCTAACACTGACCGATGAATTCGATATAAATAGAGAATTGATTCCTCTCTAATTCAACTTATTTTCGTTCATTCTTTTTATTTCATTATCTTTCTTATTATCATCATCAAACAATTAAATTCAAGCTTCGAGATAGCCATCTATAAATACAACAAAACCACACATAAACACCAAAAAATGCAATACAGATACTCAACCCTAGGTGCTCTATCGCTAGCTTCCACTGCCCTTGCTGCTTACATTCCATCTGAACCATGGACTACTCTGACCCCAGAAGGAACCCTTGCGGGTACCATCACTGACTACGCTTACACCTTCGGTATCGCTATCAACCCAATTACTGCTGAAGCAGCTAAGAAGGTTAAGAGAGATGTTGTCACTCAAATTGATGACGGTCAAATTCAAGCCTCGACTGCAACTGCCAGCACTAAGGCCGCTGTTGTTACACAAATCGGTGACGGTCAAATTCAAGCCGACACCACTACTTCCACAAAAGCCACCACTGCTGCCGTTGTGACACAAATTGGCGACGGTCAAATTCAAGCAGACACCACTACCAAGACTTCCAAAACTACCAAAGCCACCACTGCTGCTGTTGTGACACAAATTGGTGACGGTCAAATCCAAGCTGACACCACTACCAAGTCTGCTACCACTGCTGCTGTTGTGACACAAATCGGTGACGGTCAAATCCAAGCTGACACCACTACCAAGTCTGCTACCACTGCTGCTGTTGTGACACAAATCGGTGACGGTCAAATTCAAGCTGATACTACCACCACTGCCGGTGTTGTTACACAAATTGGTGATGGTCAAATTCAAGCTGATACTACCACCACTACCGGTGTTGTCACTCAAATCAGTGACGGACAAGTCCAAGCTACCACCACCACTGGTGCTGCTTCAACCGCTTCTGCCGCCATCGAAGCTGAAAATGACTCTTCCAACCCAGTCGATGCCGTTGCTTGTTACAATGAAAATGCTCTTTCCATGCTGTTGAACGACTCTGTCTTGACTGATGCAGCTGGCAGAATTGGTTCCATTGTTGCCAACAGACAATTCCAGTTCGATGGTCCACCTCCACAAGCCGGTGCCATCTATGCTGCTGGTTGGTCTATCACTGATAAAGGTAGATTGGCCATTGGTAATAATACTATCTTCTACCAATGTCTATCTGGTTCCTTCTACAACTTGTACGACGAATCTATTGGTGACCAATGTGAGAAGGTCTACTTGGATGTTGTTGACTTAGTCCAATGTTAAGTATAACGACTTTTTCCTCATCTTTTCTCCTCTCCTCTCTCATGTTTGTGTATAATAGTTTCTAGTTCATGGCCGTCGTTCTTTGTTATCATTTACGTCTTTGCATTTCTTTATTTTTGGGTTTCATAGTTTTTTTTTTTCATCCAGTGTCTTTCTTTCTGTATAGGAAACATTCAATACATTATGAAAAAAAATTTTAACATTCTTCTCTATATATTTTGTGGAAAAAAAAAAAATATAGATGTACAAACACTGTGTCATTGACATGCAACTGAAGTGTGATATTTTTGACCTGGAAAACCAAACAGATCCTTGGATCAGCGTAGATATTTGGTGAAATGTTTGTTGATGATGGGATGGATGGTCAAGAAGGGATGGTGGCTGGTTTGAGGACTTTCGCCGCTACCATTTGGATCCGTAAGACGGTCGTGTAACTATTCAAAATGTGCAGTGCAACATAACCAAGCCAAATACACCCGTGCACCAGTAATGTACCCATTTTTCAAAACTTTTCACCAAACTTTTTTCCCCAGTAACACACAGACACACTCAGAGAACACTCCAACCATGGCTCGACATTTCCACCGTTGATCAACATAGATTGCTGAAGAAGGGAGGGAAGATCATGGCATCATAGATGCCCAGATTTATTACAGCTCAATGACTGCTGTCTGTCCGAAGTATAGGGTCACTACCATTGAAGCATCATTTGTTCACGGTAAATAGAGCCTGTGGGAACATATCTTGAAGCAAACACACGTCACTGAACCTACGCATCCATCTCCTGAACTCATTCATTCCTCAACCTTTTGTGACTTCAGAACACCCAGCACATCCGCTAGATAGACAATTAGCATAACATCAACAGCTCCATAATGCTCTCTTCGAAAAGTATCACGAGCTTTGTCACTGATTCTAAAGTGAGTTCTGTGAAGGTCTTTAACTCACAAGTCACCCAAGTTCGTTACAGAAGAACATTGGCATATCCATTTTACTCCAAATCAGGTAATATCCCTGGTGCAAGGCATGGAAAGCAGACCGTCTTCAAGAGACTCATGGATCAATTCTTGGGTCCCAAGAATTTCAAAGGTGAATACTACATGAATAAATACACATATCCAAACCAAAATCATACCACAAACTATATCCAACCAAGGACGGAGAGAGGAGTGGCTCTTTTGAGCGCCAAAGATATGGAAGATGAGGCGGAAGGTGCTCAGATGGAAGACCCTCTTGGTGGAAACTCCAGAAGACCGGTGAATCCACTACAGCCATTTCCAATGAACGTCAATTGTCTGACGAATGTCCAACTAAGTAATGAAACCAAGCAGCAAATAGTGAACGACGTTGTGAATCTAGGGATGACATTACAAGCCACTGCTTTCAAGTACGGCATTAAGCTACAGAGAGTCGAGGCTGTTATCAGATTGAGCGAGATAGAACAGAAGATGGAGGAACAAGGAAGGATCACCAAGGATATGCAAAAGATGAGCGAAGTATTGTACAAGATGTTCCCACTTTATGATCCAACCACACATGGCGAAAACATGACGGAGATTCCAATTCCTGAAAAGACACTACATGCAAGGTTCCTAACTATTGCCGAGTCTGAACCATATGGACCTGTCGATGCAGCAAAGGAGTTTGGTTTGGAGCCTGCCTCTGAGACGTTGAGGAGGTTGTCAACCGCTGGTGATGTTGCATCAGATGTTGCTTCCAGACAGAAAAAGGGAAGTAAAACATTCATTGCGCCAATGTTGGAAGGTGAGAGATTTGCATTCAAGTTTACTGATGCTAAGGTTGGTCAAGTTGGTTACAGGTATGGTAAATCCTTCAGGGATACCAGAAGAGATAGAAAGATTGGATTCGATGCTGCTGGTAAGATGATCTACATCTTGGAAAAGGATTAGATGCGTCTTGTGGATCATAGATCATGTATATCCAAGTGGTACTTGTTCGTACTTGCCAGTTTTGTAAATAGGATATAATATTGACGATTTCATAACTTCAACTTAATTCATATTAATCAACGTAGCACCATTACGCTTCCTCTGGTGGCTAGTTGTCCCTGCAATATTGCTCATCGTGTGAATAAAAACCATACTGGTGTCAAAGTCAATTTAGAGGCGAGGCACTGAGTCGTTTCGTAAAATACTACGGACAGTTAATCCGATTCCATACCTTGTGGGGCATGGCGTCTAACCTGGCACACGAGATCTAATGCATGTCTGTTGTCTTTCGAGACTGTAGGTACAACCGCAGTCTAAGTCTATACTTTCAGCCCTGAACAAATTCTGACCTGAATGCTTTTGAGGGCCATAGAGATTGGGTTGAAGCCACTGTACTGCTCAACAGGTTTCTAATGTGGTGGGGGGAGTGGTAAACATCATCGAGCATTAACACCGATGCCGTGCAGGCTTCCACAGCGTACACCCTTTGGCGTTGTACTTAGTTCTACATTTGCAACATTGACTCTAGATCAACATCGTCATTTTTTCTGTTCTTGGTTGGTTCTTCAGGGGGCTTCAAATTTCTCTTCAAACAGTCTATTCTTTCTTGTTTGTTCACCCTCATCATCAATCAACATCAACACTGGCTGGTTCAACACTAATGACTAGATCTGCGGCCTCTGGATGTGATCTCTTGAGTCTTCTGTTCTTGCCTCTTTCTGTTTTGCTATCGATAGTTGATTGCATTGTTTGATCTTATTCTTCTTCTTTCTCCTTCAATCATCACTAGTGTCTCAACTCATTGCGGTCGAACATACAACAACACTTCAAAGGGCCAGAAGAGTTTCAGCCGTTCAGCCGTTCAGCCAAGACTTCATAGCGTGAGCCTGCGATTAACCCCGTGACCGCATTTTTAGCGGGGAAAGCGGTCAGTTTTTGTGCGGCTCACTCGCCTGAAATTTCTCGAGGAAAGTTTATTTTGCCGAGAGGCATCGAGAGCAAAGAAATGTTTTCCTTGCCTGCTTGTGGTACCTAACCTGTCATGGGAATTACTCTTGGTCTTTTATCCATTCATCAGGAAGGGTGGGACCCCGCAAAGGTATAATAATGTTTGTGGTGCATAGAAAATGGGTTGGTTAGCTTTCAACTTCTGGAACACTGGGAGAAGACTTTAGTCTGAGTCGCTTACGATGGCTCCAAAGCTAGGTGAGTTCAATCTTCGTATATATCGTCCGCCCGCAAAGATGTAATAGTGGTTGGGGAACGCTGTGAGGAGGCTTTAGTCTGGTACCTGTCGCTTGTAATTGCTCGAAAACTAATTCAGTTCAAGCTTGCAAATCGTTACCAAGATTGTTCATGACATCATCTAAACAGATCTATTCACGTTGCCAAATTGAAGAGCCGAAAACTGCTCGCCACCTCTATGTAGCATGAAGAGAACAGAGAAAAGGAATTAGTAAGCCCTGTGCTCTTCGAGTTTCCTAATGAGACAGCTTTTTCAGCCAGTCGAGGTTCAACTCAACTAGAGACCGATTGAATGGTGGGCTCGGTGATTAACACGGGGGCACTTTCCGAGCACTGGAGACCTTCTTTGCCTGTCTCGAAGAAAGCATACTGAAGTCACGCTTTTCTATCTGTTTTTAAATCTATTGTATGTGTGTACTTGAGCTTCGCTTTGCTATTAGCATCGCCGTGTAGTAGTGTCCCAGTGGCTATTGTGCATAACTAAAAATGGCCTTTGATGTACACTGCGGCTGCTTCCATACGGCACAACATTACCAAGTCAAGGCTTTACCTGTGAACATCAGCGCTAGAAGAAAGTTATTCATTTACACACGAAATATTGGGATCACTGACCCGATTCTCACCTTACCTCAAGTTCTCCAAAGTGACTATAAAACGTTTAACCATTGCCGTTGGTGTTGAAGCAAAATGTGCAACTTCAAGCGTGAAAAAAAAGTTTGGCTGTACGCCCCAAGCTAAATCTATATTCTGCTTTACCCCATACTTTCCAACTTCCCCTCTCTTGTAAGGTAAAAACTTCACAATCGAGGCCATATTGCTACTCTTATCAATCTGTATATATAACCTCCGCAATTTGCTAATCTGTTAGAGCTCTGCGTGCCAGTCGGAAATCTACCCACTGATTCATTCCCTGTTTCCAACATCATCAACAATAACGACAACGGTAGCACGATGAGTACTTATTACCAACAGGCCAATTCCAGCTACATGAAAAGCGAGCAAAATACAGTCAAGGAGGTTTTCTCCTCCAGCATTGAAGAGATCAACTATGAAGAAGATACCACCCAGAGAGGTTTGAAGTCCCGTCATGTGCAATTGATTGCACTTTCTGGTGCTATCGGTACGGGTCTATTCGTTGGCTCGGGTACAACCTTGTCAGAGACTGGACCTGCCGCTTTGCTCACGGGATACTGTGTCCTTACCATATTTGTCTGGTCGATAATGAACCAGTTAGGAGAGATGGTTTGTTTCATTCCAACGCAAGGCAAGTCGACACTATTTGCTCTCTGTGAGAGGTACACAGGCAATAAATCGTTGGCTTTTGCTGCGGGCGTCAACTTGTTTTACGCTCAGTCGCTCTTGATTGCGACTGAAATTACCGCTGGTGCCTGGGTTATTCAGTACTGGACCGATATCAATCCTGCTGTTTGGATCTCCATCTTGTTGTTTTCCATGATTGGGTTGAACTTCCTTGCAGTGAAATTTTACGGTGAGACTGAATTCTGGATTGGTTCTATCAAGATTATAACTCTTATTGGATTGATCATCTTGGGTATCGTCATTTTTTTTGGCTATGGCAACAAAAACTTTCATGGTGTCCTAGGCTTCCACTTTTGGAAGCATCCTGGTCCGTTTGTCAATTACTTGGTGACGAGCAACCAAAACACAGGTAGATTCTTGGCAACTTGGACAGCCATTATCAAGTCGGCCTTTGCATTCATTCTATCACCTGAATTGATCACATGCGCAGCAGCTGAAGCTGAAGCCCCTCGTCATAACATGGCCAAGTGTACCAGAAGATTCATCTATCGTTTGATTGGATTCTACGTCTGTTCTGTCCTAGTTATTGGTGTTATTGTTGCTTCTGACGACCCAAGCTTGATGAGTGCCATTCAAGAGGGTAGCTCTTCCGCTAAGGCATCTCCTTTCGTCATTGGTATATCCAACGCTGGGATACCTGTTTTGAACCATATCATAAATGCGGCTATTTTGACCTCTGCCTTTTCCGCTGGTAACTCGTTTTTGTATGCTTCCTCTAGGACGCTACACTCCATGGCTGTTTCTGGCGACGCACCAAAGTTGTTCGCCAAATGTAGCAAGCAAGGTGTTCCATACTATGCCGTTGCTGTTTCCTCAGCAATTGGATTCTTGGCGTACTTGAACGTTTCCAATTCCTCTGCGATTGTTTTCACTTGGCTATCCAACATCTCCACTGTGTCTGGGTTCATCTCTTGGTTGTTTGCCTCAACGACCTACATCAGGTTCAGGAAGGCCTTGAAGTGCCAACACCTGGATGATAGAGTCACTTTTAGAGTGCCAGGGCAGGTATTCGGCGCTTATGCCTGTATCTTCTTCTTCAGTTTGGTTGCGTTGACCAATGGGTACGCTGTGTTTTTCGACTGGAACACCTCCAACTTCTTTGCGGCATATATTACCATCCCTATCGTTTTGGTGTTATACATTGGCCATGCCATCTATACCAAAAACTTTAGACTTTTTGCACCTCTTGAAGAGGTTGACTGTACTACAGGATTGGACATTATTGAACAGGAATCTGAAGTTTACACTCCTCCTGTGCCAAGGAACCTTGTTGAGAAGGTTTGGTTTTGGATCGCTTAGCACTCTCTTTTCCATTTGAGTCATCTAATGAACTGTACATTTATATTATGTTATGTAATACTTATTATTATTCTTCTGTTCGAAAATTAGAGTGTAATGTTGTGTGCACTGCAGCAGTTGATGTACTGATCAATGGTGAATGAGGTAACGTAGCACCAGTTTGTAGCACAGGAATCATCCTTCGAACAGTCATTGGTATATGGAGAAAAACGAGTTGCAAAGTTCTCATATTTTTGTAATCCTTGCGTTGATGCATTCAACTTCTCCGCCACTAGATGCCAGTATGACCCGTTCAAGGGGGCAGAGAGGGGCCATTCAGTGATGTTGTACGCTGATCTTGCATCGTATTCCAACTGCCAAATTGGCTCTGTTCCATTCGAGGTAAAAGTGTCGTTCAATTTGGTGTAGTAGGTGTATGCGTTCATCACCGAGAATGTTGAAGTTTCAACCTCCAAGAATCTGAACGATGGGTTTAACTTCTGCCAGCCTGTCACGGACGGTGCGATCCAAGTGTGAGCGATCACGTTGTCCATAGTCTTTTCCAAATCGTTGGTGCTGTTGCTAGAATATAAGACTTTGAATTCGTCACGATGGGTGTGGCCGTTGAAAATTCCTGCTATTGTGTGTGGGGAAAACCTTTCGATTATTTGAGCTAGAATGTTTGAAGGGATGGGTAGCATATCAACACCAGCGGGCACATGCATCAATATCCAAACTCTTTGGTTCTTCTTTTCAGACTTGATGAGTTCATCGACTAAGAATTGGAATTGGCCAAAGGAATCCCAGTCTGATGCTGTTTGAATGTAAGCATACAAGTTAGACTTGTACCAGGAGTTTGAGTTCAACGCTATGATTTTGAGTCCCTTTCTTGTGGTGATGCTAAACCCCGTATAGTGCTGAGATGCTTCTTGTTTCTTTCCGATCCAACCATAGTCTTCCCACAAGTGGGCCATTAGTTCTGTGTTCCAATCCATCAAGTTGTTAAATCCGTACTTTTGCTGAGCCAGTTGGGCATATGGGAAGGTATCATGGTTCCCCAACACTGGGAAGAGTGGAATGTTTTGTAGCTTGTATTTGAGGTCTCCAAACACAATCTCTTCAGATTGGATTGTTCTTTTGTAGTTGATATGTTTCAGCTCTTCATGATCCACGAGATCCCCGGTAAATATGGCAAAGTCAAACTCTAAACCTTTGGATTTTTGAAATTTCATGATTGAATCTAGCGAGCTGTTGATTAGAACTTCAGGAGCGTCGCAGAAGTAGTGGCCAAACGTGAAAGCTGGAGACCATACAGACTCGTTATAGCCAATCCAACCGCCCTTTTCAAACTGTCCATCTTGGTATCGTGCATCGTAAAAGGAGAATTCATCATATTGGCCTTGCCACGTTTGATTAAAGTTGTAACCTTCGGGGACTTGAAGAGCATTGGATGATTGTGGAGTACAGCACATGCCCGTTGTACAGTTTCCCTCTCCTCCAATGGTATAGTCCATTTGAATGTGAAAGTCTGAAATGTGTAGAACATTGAAAGTGGCATCGTTCGAAGGCTGTGGGGTGACTGTATGTTTGGGTTCCCTTGTTGAGTTGTACCATAGAGATTTGGCATCAATATATGGTGGTTTTTTGTATGCACATTCCTGAAGGTCGATATAGTGGCAGAAGTAGTCTCCATCGATCGATAATGGATCCATCAAAGTCACCATATCGACGAACCCACTACCAAATGCTGTTCTGTCTAGTGTGTCTCTGAAGTATAGCAACTCACATTCCGAGTCTGCTCTATGTTGTGTCTCTTTGCACCATTTTGTGAAGATGGCAGGAATCAAGTCTGATCTTGTTGTTGTTAAAGATTTCCCAAGTAGTAGCCTTTGCTTACATTTATCGCAGGTTGACAAGTTGGTGTCGTTTCCAATGGCGTACAACTCTTTGACTGCTTGGGTGATAATACGAGAATCAACAGGCGATTTCGAAAGCTGTTCTGAGAACCTTTCAAACTGAACACCGATGCTTGTGTTGTGATGGGTGAGTCTGGATGCAGCAAGGAGCAGGGCCATGAGTATGGCTGAAATGATGATGGAGTTCGGTAGTTTTATACTCATGTTTCCTTCTTTTTTTGAAAATGATTAACAGTTGTGCCGGATAGATGATGGTCATGGCCATGAATGAGCATTTCGTAAGCGGTTGAGATTAGGTTGGGTTGAATAATAAGCAAGTTGTTAACTATTGATATGTCAGCAATGGGAAGGCTTCATAAGGTGCTGTTGATCTTTAAGGGGTTGAAGCAGCATCACACAGGAACGGAAAAGTGCAGAACGGTGGAGAGAACGTGGGGTTTATCTTTCGTAACCCTAAATCCTATCTTTTTATCTATGCATATATTTATAGTGTGATTCAGCCCATTTAAAAGGGCACACTCACTCGTGCGCCGCAGCGCAACATACATAGAACAAACCTTATTTGTGTAAACAATAATACTCTTGCGCCGCACAGGATATTTAACAACAATAATAGCATAGTTTTATCCTTATTATTAATGCACATGTGGCTATTGTTGTCTTTATGTCTGCGGCGTCGCGGCGATTGATTTTAAAATTGCTGATGGAGTACAAATATTGAAAATTTTGAAAATTTTGTCAGTTTGTCCGAGCGGTTAAGGAGAAAGACTTGAAATCTTTTGGGCTATGCCCGCACAGGTTCGAATCCTGTAGCTGACGTTCTTTTTTTATTGTTGTGATGTCTAGTGTTGAATAAGTTCCTTCTTTTTTGGTTTATTTAGTTTCAAAGTTTGTGGCAATCTTTGGAACCACTACAGTCATGAGGAGGAGAGAATGAATAGATAGATATTTCTTGCAAGTTGTAGGGTTTTGGGCTGTGAATGCTCACACGGCTCTTATTTCTCTGCCAATAATTGGTCATGTGCACACAAAAAAGGCTTCAAGGCCTGCTCATCTCCTCTTCACAAAGAGACAGCAACGGTTTGCCGTATAGATAGATATCAAGGTATAGATATACCAACGCACACATACACACGCACTCAGACGGATGGATTAGCCTCACTGCACTCTATCACTTTTGCAACAACATCTGGACAAAACACTTCTTGTATCATTGGTTGCTAAAGGGGGTACATAACATACAAGTTCACAGTTATAACGTGGATAGTATTGTACTCATAAGCACACCTCAACTGCATGGACCTCCCAACGCTCGAAAGCAACTCTTCACCAGCATCTAGACTATCCTTCGCCTATCTCTAAAAAGTCTCTCGAGGGGGCTATAGCGACTTGCCAATAATACATAATCACCAACTTGAATCCAAACACTTCGAATCCCTTCCACTTTCTACGCTCATACACCGAACATGACGAATATACACAACCATGATCAGCACCCTCATCCGCCGGTACAAAGGATATCGAGCAGCATTGGCTTGAACCTCACGGACTCCAAGTCAAGGTTAGACCCTCCAACCGCAACCACCATCAAGGTCAGTCGCAGTTCGGTAGCATTGAATGGATATGCAGAAACCAATATTCACCCCTGCGAGGATCAAGGACTACCCGACCTGGTAGAACCATCCTCTTCACAACTGGCATCTTCTCCTCACAATAGCAACGACAACAATCAATCCCATCATCACCATCCTCACCACTTGCATAGATCTAGGCCGTCTTTCCCAAGCCGACAACTGTCCCACCATACACTTTCCGACATAGCCCACAAGGTGAGTGATATATTGACATTGAACAAACCATCATCCTCAGCAAGTTCACACTCGTCATCCCCTTACGCTTCTCCCTCAGTATCGAGAAGCAGTTCAACCACATCCCTTAACAGGCTGCTGCTCGAAAACATCCAAGGTCACAGACCTTCCCTAATTACTAGAAAGAGCAATGTCTCCTTGGCAAGAACTTCCTCGAAGGATAACTTCAACGCAATGTTCAACACCACCAAGAGTGGTAAGGCAAAGAAAAGCGCTGTCAATTTGGCAATGAGCATGGAAAGAGCAAACGTTCTAGAAAGCTCACCAAAGTTACCCCACGTGACCTCGGCGCCTGTAATTCAAAGTTCCACGATGGCAAAGGTAAAGGAGACACACCACGTTCACGTTGAGTATGACCCCATCACCGGGAAGAGAGTCCTAAACACGTACGAAATTTTGAAGGACTTGGGAAGTGGCCAGCATGGTAAGGTGAAACTAGCAAGGGATATGGATACGAACGAATACGTGGCTATCAAGATTGTCGATAGAGCAAAGAAACCAAAATTGGGAAGACTTTCTAGACAGGTTACCACACAGGAGGAGAAGATAAGGCGAGAGATAGCCATCATGAAAAAATGCTCCCATCCTCATGTTGTCAAGTTGATTGAAGTGTTGGATGCAGAGGGCTCCAGAAAGATATACATGGTTTTAGAATACCTAGAAAAGGGCGAGATTCACTGGCAAAGGAAAGACGAACGGACAGACATGCTCCCAGAACCATTGTTGACTTTGGAAGAAACCAAGGCCATCTTTAGAGAAGTGGTGACAGGCATAGAGTACTTGCATCATCAGGGAATCATACATAGAGATATCAAACCTTCAAACTTGCTAGTCTCAAAGGACAATGTTGTCAAGATTTCCGATTTTGGAGTCTCCTTTGCGGCTAACATCGACGGCAACAACGACTTTGAACTTGCAAAGACAGCTGGAACCCCGGCATTCTTGGCCCCTGAGTTGTGCAAGACAGATGGCTCAGAGGTCAAGGTGACCTACAAGATTGACATTTGGGCACTAGGGGTAACCTTGTATTGTCTAGTCTATGGATGCCTACCGTTCAACGGAGAGACAGAATTCACACTCTTTGACGCAATAAACAACGATCCCCTAACTTTTCCCGACTCCAAAGTTTGGAAGGTTGCAAAACCAGTTTTACACCATGATAGACACCAGGTTGAGTCCATGATTGGCAAGTTGCTACAAAAGGATCCAGATGATAGAATAGAAATCAACGATATCAAAGAGCATCCGTTTTTCCTTGAAGGTTTAACGAGAACACAATCAATCAAATACACATCCAATTGGAAGAGCGACATGAAGATTGATGTCACGAATAAAGAGGTTGACGAGGCAGTGGTGGGTATTGGAAACAGGCTGAAGAAGAAACTCTCAGATGCTTTCAAACTTGCAGGTCTATCCAGCCCCAAGCATCACACATCGTTGTATGTTCAGTCACTAAAGGGCCAAATGACGCCTAGTTCGACATCTGTCATGTCTACAAACTCGCTTCCTGTACCTCTACCACATACAGACATTGTGACAACAAATACATCGCAGCTATCCTTGGAGAATTTGAACGCCATGGATTGGGTTCCCAAGGAAATTGGCTCACCAAAGATGGTAACATCTGCTACGCAGTTCTTACACCGTGGCTCGATTGCAGCCTCCATAGATTCGAGCACCACCGATTCCTCATCACTGAATGCCAGCCTAGTTGAAACAAGGCACAACGTTGAGACAAACTCGTTCGTTGCAAGGGACAAGGAAAGTTCGACGGCAATCGCCCAGCTTTCAGGCTTGATGAACAAGGATAGAGATATGTCGCCACTACCTATCAATGAGAGTGAGGTGACACTAACAACTTCATCGAATACGCCACTATTGTTGTCAGAACCATCATCAGTTGTGTACAACAGCTCATCCAAGGAGGAGGCTGCCAAGGTTGGGAAATCTCTGGATACCTTGGAGGAGCAAGGGACCGCATCTCCTGCTCTATCCAACAATAGTTATGATTTCAGAAAGGAGCTGGAGAAGGCAGAGGTGGACAAAACCGTGAATTTGCCAGTGGTGCCAAGCTTTGCGTCGCTCGATAGTTTCTACGATGATTGTGTTGGTGATGTCCAGCCTTATGCCCCTGGAGTGCAGAGCCAAAGGATGCGATACTATCCACAGGTAAACAGATCCACCAGTGTATCATCGGGTGTGAGTGCACGTTATCCACAGTCCGTGGATTCTGCCAGTATTAATTCGAAGTCAATAGAGCCTCGAACGACTGCCCCTATAGTTTTCAAAGATACAAACTACATCCCCCTGCATTCCACTATGCCTTCGGCTGTCTCCATTCCTGACTTTTTGAGGCCTTCTGATATGGATCCTATGTCTCCATCGGTCAGCAACGATTACTCCTCCTCCATTCAGAACGCTAGAAAACCTGCAAGCATACCAGCGAGACCTATCTATAGACAGCAGCCTAACAGGGATACATCGGGGTTGCACAGAAGTGGAGAACCAAAGAGAAGAGATTCTCGTAAGGTGTACTTTATAAACGACTCTGACGATTCAGCCTCTTCAGACGATGAAGATCAAAGTCCAATCACTTTTTCTAAGAGAATGCCAGCATCAAACGCCCAAAAGGCAACGATTGTTCCACCGAAAGAACAACCACAAAAACGACAAGCAAACACTTCCTCCAGCATTACAACTTCCCCACCACAACACCAAAGGCATGCGATCTATGGAAAGAAACTAGCTGTGCAGGTCCATTCTTCTCACTCCGATGGGTCCTCCGACAATTCAGATGCCAGCTCGGACGATTCGAACAACTCTAATGCAGAGTTGACACTCTCGTTTGGAAAGTCAACAGGCAAGCCACATGCCAGGGTTGAGCCATCATCCTCGGCCCTAAAGAAAGCCATAGAGAAGGCCAAGGATAATGGCGGCCTTGCCGTTGGGGAGCTAATCACAGACTCAAACAGCAGTTTGTTTGACGTTCCTCTCGAATTTGTTCCTAGTGATGCCATCCAGAACAGCAATGGAGCCACTGATGGCGATGCGGAAAACGGAAACTTTAGCGGTGCCTCGTCGTTGCCTTCTTTACACGGGGAAGGTTTGAACGTTGGTGGGCCTGTGCATGGCAATTTGGTTGCTGTTGGACAGCTGGTGCCGGAATTGGTGGACCTTAAGGTTGACGATGAGACAAGCTGAGTTGGTGTACCTTTTTACTTTTTCTCTTTAAATACGAGTTTTGATTAATGAAATACGCTTGGGCGCTTCCATGCTTTGAAGAAGACGAATATGGCTGGCTGATGACACTAGATGTACGCGTGACTTTAATGTGGTTCCCACGCAGGAAAGCTATCCAAATTGGCGTTCAAGGAAACATTTAAATAAAGTGAATCGGTTAAGATCTGTTACACCGTGAATTTTTAATGATACACATACCAAAAATGCAAATAATGAGAGTATATACAACCAGTTGTCAACCAATCACCAGTCTGTGAACCAGATCGACGTTGGACCCTAACTTTGTCTTCACCTCGTCAAGAAGACTATCTGCAGACAGTTTAGCAGCATCACCTTTCCTGAAAACCATCAGCCTGTAATCTCTGATAACTATCTTTCCATCTTGCGGCCCCTCTTCACCATCATTGAAGGATAAAAATTGGCTGGGATCAAACGAGAGCGTGAGTTTGAACTGATTCATCTTGATTATTGTGAGCACCAGGCTGCCATCATCGTTAGAGTTATCCGGCAACCCATAGTAAAACTGGAGCAGGTTTAAGTCTGAACGTAGTTTTCCGTACCTTCTGCAGCAGTGAGTTAACTTCCTCATATACTGCCTCATTTTCATCCTGCGATCAGATAATGACACAACATATGCTTGAAATTGAGCTTGGAGCGACATTTGAAACTCTTGTTGTTGATGCAAAGACGGGTACGAACCGGTTATGAACTCCACTTTTTTGGATAGATTCGATAGATTGATTGTGAGTTTCACTTCTCCTGCTATCTGCGCTACGAAATGCTCGGTCGTCAAACTGAGAAGTTCCAGGGATGATTCCTTCTCCAAAGCAGTAAATGATTCCTCAAGTTTTGTGATGTCATCGGCTGTGGGGATTTTGTGCTTGAAGATTTCATTGTTCAACCGCTTCACTTCGTCCCGTGTTGTAGAACGCTTGCTTGAATGTTCGGAAATTTTCTTGTCGACTTCTGTGGTCTTGGAGCTAATAATTGCTATTTCTTCCTTGACTGAAGACTTTCTTTTAAGAATGTCAATCAGAGAAGACTTCATCGATTCTAAAACTCTTTGGTCAACGCCTGCAACTGTCTTCCTGTGGACAACCTCAAGACGCTTCTTCAGTTCGTGCTTTCTCTTCAGAAGCAATTCACGGGTGCGCAACATTTGATTCTTGACTTGTATTGCTCTCTCATATTCAATCTGCACTGTATCATTCTCCTTTTCGTATTCTTTTTTCAACTGCTTGGTTGTGGTGAGCAAGAAAGCCAAACTATCCCGTGCTGCTGTTTGTCTTGCAAAACTGGCCAGTGTTTGGTAGCCAGTGTTCAACCTTGGCTTCAGTGCATCGTCGCTCGCGAAGTATTCTTGGATGGATTGGTTTCCTTCCGATATCAAATTTTCATGATCCATGATGCTTATACGTCTAACCCGCAGGCCACTCTTGTACTGTAAGATCAAATGGCAATAAAATTCAAAGTCTGGCTTTTGAATATTCGCATCAACGTAGTGTATGGAATGCTCGCCGGCGCCATCCTGTTCGTCATTTGGAGCTTTCACAGGTGGAAATAAGACTTCTCTATCAGAGGGGCCAATGTTATCGTAAAATTGCACTTGCACTTGGTCTAAAAACTCGGCGACTGGAATCGGTTGGTAGTTGTCTTCCAAATCAGAGTCCTCATCTTCGTCAAATGAGTCCATAGTGACTTCCGCCAAAGGAACTTTCTCGGATATGATAACTGATTGTTCTTCATAACTTGAGTTTATGTCTGTCTCAGTGGACATCTCTTTGTCGTCTCCGTATTCATCTTCGAGTTGCTCCTCATGTTCCCCTTCCTGATCAGATTCTTTTGTATGCAAATATCTTGGCCCATCGAGTTCCACCTGCTCTTCATCAATATGTGATGTCAAATCAGAAGCATCTATAAGAGCGCTTTCAATAGACAAAGCAGTTGTATTTGTATTCGCATGGGTGAACGGTTGTTCGGTAACAACAGGTAATATTGTGCCAGCAACATCCTGAGAGGGCTGGGTGGTGGTCAAACTTTCGGCAGCTTTCGCAAGTGAGCCATTGAGATGGGACGACTTATACCCCACGTGCTTTTCTAGAGATTTGTCTTCATGAGTCTGCTCTTTTCCTACCTTTTTGGTAAGTTCCATTGTCTCTTCATCCTCGTTAAATGATCCTAGCGGTGCATTACAACTCGTTCTTCGACTAAACTCCATTGATGATTCTCTTTCGTTTTCCCAATCTTGATCGTCAACAGATGATTTCCTGACTGGTTGCGTGAGCTCCATAGGCTCTTCGGTCTCTTCTTGTGACTGTGTTTCTTGTGTCGCAAAACAGCTCTGGTTCATAACTGTTGGCTTCATCGATGCTTCGCCTCCTTCCTGTCCATCATTTGACTCTGCTGATATAAATGGATGGAATGGCTCAACATCAGGCTCCACTTCCAAAATACCAGATGCATTTTGGCTTTGATCTCCTTGTGGTCCAGACGGAAGCGAAGATACTTCTATCCCCGACGCAGCGACTTCTGTTGGCGACTTGTTTCTCTGGGTAAACTCCATGGTTTCTCCATCATCATCTTGATCTACGTTGGAGTTAAAGCGCTGATTTTCATTGCTTGTGAACTCCATACTAACGCTATCTTCAGGACCATTGTCCTTCAAATGACTCTGCGCTTGCTGCTGACTAGACTGAGAGTGAACAATTGAAGGTCCAGGGAAAGATTCATGTTGTGGCTGTAAGATTTCTTGGTTCGTAGTGAGTCCCTTGAAAGGGGCGGTCAACTCCATAGTTGAATTATCATCATCACCGTCATCAGGCATTAGGCGTACACCGTTGAAAACATTTTCAAGGTACATGCTATCGAGTTGATCCGGTTGTATAGCTGCAAAAGAGTCGCTCAAGTGCGGTGCGCTTTGCAAATCTTTGTATATCAAATCTCCTTCTTGTTGGGTAACTTTGACTCTTTTGATCCTGTGGGAGTGATCGGTCTCTTCCCCCTCTGCTTCGCCATCCTTTTCATTATTCACGTCACCAAAAAAATTCTCGTTTAGCTGTAATTGATTGTCACCGTTAGATTTGTCCTGCCTCTGCTTTTTTGCGTGTGGTTTACTTTGAGCTGGAAATGGAAGCGAATTTCTTTTCCTTCTTGGACTATAAGCTTTCTCCGAAAAGCTTTTTGATGAGGGTCTTATGATGTTGCGCACGTCTACAACGTTGGCAAAGGAAACTCTCCTATCTTTCTGTTTAAATGCAGGAAAACTGGAAATTGTATGGTTCTCCTCTAACGATGGTTTCAATATGCTTCTGAAAGGCATCAGAGTATGGCGTCTGTTTGGCCATTCTCGTTGAGACTTGATGTGTTTATATGGTGGCTGGTTTTCAGCTTCGTCAACTTTATGACTCGACATAACGACGATGCATCAAACTAAAATTATGGTGGATGGTTCCTGTAAAGAAAGACCAGACAAAGACGAAGAAGAAAACAAGATTAGCGTATGTTGTGATTTGTTTTGTTTGTGTTTTGTTTTGTTTTGTTTTGTTCTATTTCCTCTTGTTATATACAGACTGCTGCTAAGGAAAGATTCGATACCACAGACGCGACTGGTAGATTCACACCTCTACACCAATTAGTACGGTGTAAAGATGTTGTCAGGTTATCTTATAGGGTAGTCTGTTCCAAATAGTATCTTTATATGAAATGAGACAAAAATAGCTACACTTTTCTATAATATGATCGATGTTTGAATACGTAAAACCTTTCTTTGAGGGAACTCAATGCCTATTTTGCGGTAACAAAAGCTACTATTTGGCGCAGACTACCCTATAAGATAACCTGACAAGATGTCCAGTAAAAAATATGGTTGGGCGGGTTTTACCGACGGTATAACAAAAGCCACAGACGTGTTATTAATAGGCACAAGTCTGTGATCTGAGGACCCTGCATCGACGCAAAAAATGACGTCCAATCAGGTTATATGCACGACTTCTATAGTCATTATGCACCACAAAACAAGAGAACCTGGGCTTCTGCATTGTCTCTGTTTTAAACATTCCCACGGCCTACATATATTGATCTCTAAACCCTGCTTTCTTCAATGGCCATTTGCGGTGCCCCATACCAATCAATAACACACAACTGTATTCATTCGATTGACCAAGATAGGCGCTATCCAACAGAGCTGTTCTGTGTATTCAATTTGCGTGCGACGGCCACAAAATGCGTGAGAAACAGAACAGACACAACATTTGTTGGGATTCTGAAATGTCGATTTTCACTATTTTGAAACATACACTTGGAAGATCTGTTTCAAGCAATTCAATACTGCATGTAACATCCATATTAGTGCAGTTTTGAGCCCATGGCAGCCAGTCAAAGTTTGCAACTTTTCGTGAAACAACTTTTTTTCAAATGCAAATTTCAACCCTTTCCAGACCTGTAATCGGTGTACCACTTGGAAGAACCGATTCTAGGGTTTCTGATAGTGTGGACCTTGAAATATTTCCTTGTTCATAGACTTTTTTCCACAGGTAAAAATTACGCACCGGCTTTAGAGGCCGCTGAGAGTGCTTCAATAAGTCTTTTGAAAGATCGATTTAACGACGGCGTAAACTTTAGCTATTGAATTTTCCTTTGAATTTCAAATATAGTTGGCAGAGGAAGAAGCAGATTTTTGGGTCTGAAAAAAGCCATCTAATTTTGCGATTTGCATTTGGCGTGCTACTTTGAAACGGCATTTTGACGGCAATAACATGGTACAATGGGTCTACAACTTATGTAAGTACCAACTACGAATCCTAGAGTTCCTGGGTAAGTGCTTTTTTAAAATATGGCTTGTTTTCAATTTTGCTTTTAAAAGCGTTTGTGTAATTACCTACTCTTTGAGCCGTAATTGAGCCATAATTTGACCCACCCGCAGATTTATGTGATGAACAACCCGTAACCAGAACAATATTCAGCCAATAAACTGTATCCGGAAAAAACTCCCACATCTTTAATAGGTCTAGAGGTGCTCAAACTGGTGTTTGAAAATTTCTTCTTTTTTTGATGTTGCAGCTTTCCAAAAATGCGTGTTTGACTCCTCTTTCTATCACAGCTCCTTGAGGCCGCAATTAGACAGCAATTGATCCCAACAAGTACTCATCTTGAAGCCCATTGGACAGAGCACAAGCTTCTATGCTTGGACCGATGGTTGGATCCGGGATAGGCGGCTAAATACTGGCTTGCAAAACTTCATCTCCAATTGCTTCGCGCTTGAAAACCGAGCACCCGCTTTGAACGCCAATGGATCACACTCCAGCTCTTCCAAGACGCTTCACAGCTTGGGTCATACTTTTCTCACGACTGAGTTCAATCGCTAATGTGTTTCTGGCACTACTGAAGCACTGTCGTCAGTACAATGGCCATAGTTGTGATTCCACAGCCTTTCGCCCCCTCGAGCGACCTTCTCATTTGCAGTGCCAGTATTCATCCCCCCCCCTGACCAACAAGCCTTCACCTCTCAGCGACGCTGTAATGCCGAGTCGCAAAGGTATGTATCCCTGGAAGACATTTCCAGGGATGCTGTTGGTGTGCGCTTTCTGTCGGAACAGATACAACTGAATTCAAATGCTTACCCGAGACCGTTTATCTGAGAACAACATCGGTCACGGCGTAGTGTTTGTTCCTGTCCATTTCAATTGTTATGCTTCTAACTCTTTGCTGGCTACAATGAGAGGGTTCTGATTATTGGGGATCCCATGTTTGACTTCTTCTAGAGGTGTGGTGGGTATGAAACAAAATCGATAAACACAGGAAGGGTGTGTGCAGGAGTTAGTATGCGCGTTGAAAAACTTATCAAACATATCTCGTTTGGGCACCATACCCCTCTTAGCAACCGCTCTTCTTCTTCTTCCTGTAGATATATACATACAGTTGATGGCCATGATCATTACTCCAGTAGAAGAAGCCATATAAGTTAGACAACGATGATCATGCGCTAGTCAAAGAAACAGCAACGTGCAGAGCCATGCCAAACTTGCAATGAGCACCTGAACAGAAGAGCCGGTGGAACATCAACAGCACCGATTGCACTCGGCAACACCGTGGTCTCACATTGTTGGATCTCCTCAGTTGGTACAAACACGTCAGAGATTATGAAATACACTTGCACGGCAACGATAGGGTGAATAAGGGTGGCAAGCCTCACTCCACCTGACTGAGAATTACAAGGTGAAGTTTTTCAGCGTCGTGAAATAGGGCCTTCGTGTGGAGACCAAGCATTTCATTTTACATGGTTGTGTAGCCAGAACGATGACGTTTCGGCTGATACAAATGCATTTATTGGAATGTGTCTTTGTGAGTCACAGTGATGGGCGATGTTGAGGGCGTTCGTTGGATCATCCTGATACGCGGCCGCACTTGAAAAAGTGGCTTCACCAAATTTGCAATTATAATTCAACCAGAGTTGCCACTGCCTTCTAGAATGCACCATTCGATAGGAAATTGATGGG
>JAJLWO010000091.1:0-54607 GCA_030570775.1 Ogataea pignaliae | reverse complement strand
CACTTGAAATGGGCAGGAACAAACACAACACCGTGACCGATGTTGTTGTCAGATAAACGGTCTCGCGCAAGCATTTGAAGTCAGTTGTATCTGTTCCAGCAGAAAGGGCACTCCAACGGCAACCCTGGAAATATCCTCCAAGGATACATAACTTTACGACTCGGACATTACAGCGCCGTTGAGAGGTGAATGCCTGTTGATCAGGAAGGGCCTAGTTTTGGCCTTGCAAACGAGAAGGTCTCTCAAGGCCGCAGGATGGGGCTGTCGAGTCACAACTATGGCCATTGTACTGAAGACAGTGCTCAGGTAATACCAGCAACACATTACTGATTGAACTCAGTCGTGACATAATCATCACCCAGGTTGTGAAGTGTATCAGAGGAGCTGGAGTGTGATCCATTGGCGTTCAAAGTGGGTGCTTGGTTTCCAAGCGCGAAGGCGAAAGTGGAGGTGGAGTTTTGCAGGTCAGTATTTGGCCGCTTTACCTGAGTTCAACCATCGATCCAAGGCTAGGAGCTGGTGCTCCGTCCAATGGACTTCAAGATGAGCACTTGTTGGGATCAATTGCTGTCTAATCGCTGCCCCAAGGAGTTGTGATAGAAAGAGGAGTCCAACGCGCATTTTTGGAAAGCTGCAGCATCAAAAAAGATGAATTTTTCAAACGCCAGTTTGTGCACCTTCTAGACCTACTAAAGGCCTGGGATTTTTTCCAAGATACAATTCAATGGTGAAATACTGTTCTGTGGTACCGGTTGTTCATCCGTGATGGTATATATATATTAAGAGTCATTTCTGTTCATCTGAAAGCGCCTGCCTTCCCAGCCACAGCCACAACCCCCTAGGTGCGAATACCGAATTTTCCACTCCCGGCATTGGCCTTCCCCCAACTTCTCGCCTTTTGCCTTTCGCCTTTGGGGAGTTGTCTCTTTCTTTCTCTCTTGGGATTCACCACCACAACCCCTGATACACCCATGATAAACCCATGATAAACCCATGAACTATAAATTATAGCGGAATGTTGCTACAAATTAGCTAGATATACATAATATAGACGGACACACCACAATACTAGATTGAAAAGCCCAACTTTGTTGTGCTGGACAACACTAAACAGGCCCTCACGACCATAAGAAGTAGTAACCTGATGTCCATGTCAGAAATCAATCCATGATGCATCATTCATCATATACAGGGCACATATACACGTGCATGCTCTTTTAAATGGGCTGAAACACGTTAAATAGATGAAACAAACAAACAAACAAAGAAACAAAGCATCAAAATCAGCATATCTATATCTCTTCTAACTTTAATTTCCATGCAAAACTCTTCTTGTATGCTGTGTAGAAAAGGAGGTAGTTTTTAGGCCGAACCGACATTGTTTGCCGGCTAGCAGGAAACGTCGGGTGTCATTTTTATATAGGGGAAGGAGATTCTAAATGGGAAAGTATCCTGACTATGCATGACGACAGGGAGTGTTAATCTTTCGGCATATTTCTACAGCCAACAATTACTAATTACCAATTACCAATTACTAATGAACAGTACCCTCAAGACAAAGCTCATTTCAATATAAATATAACAGTATCCCCAGTATAAAATCTATGCTCTACATTTCTTCCCCCAGACAGTCTTGTCACAATCAATTGACCCAGCTATATATATATCCATATATATACCACTAATAAGCTACCAAGATCCCAGCAAATTACATACAATGACCATTTCAAAGCCACTAACAGAGACAAACCTGTTCAAACCAATCAAGGTTGGCCCTATCACACTCAAGAATCGTCTGGCGTTTGCCCCAACAACAAGATTTCGTAACACCGAAGACAACGTTGCAACAGACTCGATGCTAAAGTACTATACCGAACGTGCTGAAAACAACGGTGGTTTGTTGATCACTGAAGCCACCATTGGTACTCCTCAAATGGGCCTATACAATCGCATCCCAATGATCTACACGGAAAGACAGGTTAAAGCATGGAAGACCATAGTTGATTCTGTTCATGATAAAGGTACATACATCGCCTTACAGATGTGGAACCTTGGAAGAGCTGCCGATCCAAAATTGCTAAAAAAGAGAGGATTGAAACTGATCGGTTCTTCAACTCTACCCTATGAGAGACCTGACGCACCTGCTGCAGAAAATGGTGAGAATGTTCCTCATGCATTGACCACTCTAGAAATTAAAGAAATGCAGAAGGATTACGTTGCCGCTGCAAAGAGAGTCATCGAAGAAGCTGGGTTTGACATTCTTGAACTTCATTCTGCCCATGGGTACTTGCTAGATCAATTCATCCAAGAAATCATCAACGTTGATAGAACGGATCAATATGGGGGCTCAATTGAAAACAGATCGAGGCTCCTCTTGGAATTGATTGATCTGCTAATAGAAGAAGTTGGTGCCGAACGTGTCGCCGTTAGACTTTCACCATACGCCAAATTCCTATCTGCTGCTGGTGTTGATTCTCCAGAGGTTCACCCAATTGCTCAGTTCGGTTATATCTTGAGCCAGTTGGAAAGAAGACGTAAAGAAGGCAAAGAGATTGCCTATGTTTCCGTCGTTGAACCTAGAGTTCAAGGAAGCATGACCTCTACCGATCCAAGAGTGTTCAACACCTCCTGGATAAAAGAGATTTGGAAGGGTGTCGTTATAGATTCGGGTGCTTTCTTGGATGACGATAGTTATACCAGTTTGAAAGAGACCGTTGATTCCGACGATAGAACCATCATTGGTGCTTCCCGTTACTACACTTCAAACCCTGATTTGGTCTCCCGTTTGAAGAATGGTCAGGCTTTGACCCCATACAAAAGATCACTATTTTATACATCGGGTAACTATGGGTATATCACCTTTGGCAAGTTTGGAGAACCAGAGTTGGCTGAGGATAGTGTTGTTGCATTGAAGGAACCTCAGCCATTGGCTTAAACTTTTGTACCCACTCTTTTTTCTTGGTTTTCGAGTTAGAGATTGTTCATGTTTTTTGTTGACATCATAATACTGTTTTTTTTATAAAGGTTGCCTACCACCTGTTTTACCCGGATATATACGAATGAACGAAAGTCCTTTAAATAAATACAACTAAAATAATATTCCGGCCCGCGGTTAAGCCGCTTGAAAACTCTAGACCTCTTTATGCGTTCCATGTTCGAATTGTTAGTTAACTCCCGAGTTTGCAACCGTGGATTTTTTAGACCTCGTTAGCAATAATCGTTCTACACCTACTGCCTAAGATGATTCTTTACTCTTTTTCAAATTAGAATGAAACAACGAACGTAGATATATACGAGGGTAGTATATGATGCAATTATGTAAATATTCCCTGCTCTTTGATTTTTCATTTTTCTTTCTGAATATCGATCTTCAGATTATGCTCAGTGTTTTTTTATTTTTCAATGTTTCTCTTGGAGTGCTGCCTGAGGCAAACACAACATCATTTCAGTTCCCCTATCAGCGCATAGCGACAACGCCTTCTTCTTCATCAATGTTTATTTGTGATGATTCAGAACGTATGTTGTAAAGATACTTCAATCTCTCAACTCTTTCGCTGACGAAATAGTCGTCGTACATCAGAGGAGTCTGGTTCTTTCTAAAAATTGGGAACTTGTAATCCATCTCGTCCTCTTCAATTTTGAACAATGTTGCAACTCTCGTATGGTTATACTCCTTCCAAATAGCGGTATCATGACAAGCTCCGATATAACTCGAGCCACCATTTTGGAAATGTTCAATGTCCTCCTTTGGAACGTACTTACACTTCTCATGATCGACCCAGAGTCTCAAATGTGGAATATACTTGTGGCTATAGAATTCTTGCAAGTCAATGATATCCTTGTATAACATATTCAGCATGGATTTGAAGTGGGTTGGAACGTAGGCTAGCTTACCTTCAAACATGGTGCGATGTAAAGGAGTCAACTGGTCAAGGTGGTACAGACGGCCTGAACCAGAGTTGACAAATTTTTTCAAGCCACCATCAACTTCACGCTTCTCCTTCACATTCTGCATTATCATCAAGGAGAGGTCTTCGTCAAACATCTTCATCGAACTATCTGGTATGCTCAACTTATCTTTGCTCAACATGAAACCATGGATAATTAGGTATAACCCAGTTCTAACGTCGATGAATCTCATATCAACATCCTCAGGAGATGCATCACCGTTGTTTTCCCTTGCTCTTTCCATGTAATGCGGCGAAACATCAATGAAGAAAGTTCCAGTTCCATCGGCAGGATCCTGGATCACCAAAGTTGAGTTGAAAGATTCGGCAAGTCGTTTCATCTCGGATGCAGGAACCTCAAAACGAGCAGATGATTCCCATGGGGACAACAGACCATTCTTGTTCCATCCCAAAAGCGTCTCATCGGCCAACCACGAAGTCACACCAAGATTGGCGCAGAACTGTAACCAACCACGGATCAACTGATGCCATGCTGCCCTCTTAGCATAATAACCCGCAATATCCTTCTTGAAAAACCTCCAATCGTACAGTCCAACCGATATCGAACCATCGTCATGTTGAATCATCACATCGGAGAAGTGATTCTCACCGGCAATTGCCGCACTGCGTGCTTTTGCGGATTTCTTCTTGTTGCCAGGTAGCTCGAACATATCAACAGTCAATTGTTTTTCCATCACTTCCTCTTGGTTCACCTCAGGACGGTTCAAAACGTTTAGGATCTCCTGAGAAGTGAGTAATGGTGACACTGGTCCATTGATAATCTCCTGATATCCCAACCCTTGATCTTTCATCTTTCCTTTGATATAAGTCTCCAACATTCCACTTCTCAACATGTCCTTCTTGTTCCCAACCTTAACGACAAAAGCCAAATCGTCAATCATAAAAACCATCCGCTTAGGATCAGCATCGACACTATCCGAAGAAAACAGATACGTCTTACCACGTATCCTCAACCTATACTCAGACTCGTACTGTTTTGCCGCCCTATCGAAATGGATGCTGAGATCGGTAGCTTTACTCTCCAGGCATCCATGCCAAGGGGTACGAACGTTGGATCCCAAGACACCAGCTGCAAAACAGCTTGGCCTTTGCTCCATCAACGGTGCTAGATCGTGCATGTCAATCCAATCCTTCCAGTGGAAGTCCAACACTGGGATATTTGTCTTTGGATTGTGCTTCAACTGTTTCACGTAGTACAACACCGCATCAAGATATATAGCCTGTGTTGATCGTAGATCTGTTGTTTCGTGAACGTGCTCGTATGGTGCGTTTGGTAACACCACAGTTTCGGCTGTGTATGGGAAGGGTAGCTTTTGTTTGTTTGTGTTTGCGTTTGAGTTGATTAGTGTATTTTCAACATCTTCGGGTTCGGAGTTGAAGGATGATGATGATGATGATGGTGATGCTGAAAAGAATCTGAAAATGCTCGATAGCAGGTTCACGTTGGAATGATCCATCTCTTCGTCTGAAAAATAGGAGTAGTCGTCTTCGGAATCTATATGGGTCCGTATCACTCTCCTTGATCCGTCTCTATGGTTTCCAATGTTGTTCAATCTGAAGGAATGTAAAATCAACAGAAATGTCAGGATGTATAGGACCGGAATGCCTATCCTCACATACTTGTTTCTTTTCCAATTTTCAACCATTCTCGGTAGTGGTAGTCTCTTTCCCTTCGGTCTAACCTTTCTGTTGGGATCTTTACTGAAACTACTAGCCCTACTTACATTGGTCGGACTCGTAGGCTCACTCTTTGACAGTTTTTCCTGGCGGCGAACATTTTTGCGGTCATAGTTGATCGCATGTATATTTGAGTGACTCCTAAGGGGTCTATTGGGGATGGGCGAATGATCCATGATTTGTCTGAATCGGTGTATGAGTTGATCAATGAGAAGTGTGTAAACGTTGGACTTTCGGTAGGTCCGTGGTTATAGTATCGACGATTATGACGATGAAATTCGATGCAGAATGTTGAAATGTAGCGCGTTCTTTCCCGCTTTTGATGGTGAAATAGCGATTTGTGAAGCAATGCAAAAAAGGATTGATTGAACGGTGTTTTGCGATTTCCAACAACGATGACGACAGATACAAGTGTAAAATTGAGAGCCTGCAAAGATGAATTGAATTTTGAAATTGGATTGATTATAAGCTACCACTCTTGTTTTTAAGAGGGAGTAGAGGATGCCAAGATCCCGTTCAAAATGGTTGTAAGTAAGGTTTGAGTATTATGGCCACGAATAAACGCAATAACTTTTTTTTTTTCGCACTCTTTCTTTTTCCCCGATAGGCAGGCAGAGAAACGTTTGAGAGGTGTATGAGGATCGACCCTCCCTCCCCATCGATCTATTGAAGGCGCAGAAGGGGCGTGCCTATACTATATTAAAATTTAAAATATATACATGTGCCACGATGCCGAATATCGCTGGATTGATTGTTCCATCGAGATTGTTGTGTATCTCTTGCAGTAGAACACAGACTACTGCTACAGCTTGTTTCTTCTTCTCTGCTCAATCACCATCATCACCAACCAGGGCTAGACACTACACGGTTCTGCGCGGGGGCGAGCTGTGGAATGTGGCCCTGGAGCCTGGAACCTCTTTAGACGTCCACCTACAATCACACCAGACGGGCCTGATACATCTTTAAAGCTACGTCTTATCTAGCAGTGCCTCAGCAGTGTCTCAACGAAGCTTCAAACTAGTGTTAAACCATTCTCAAATTGCATCTGTTCAGCTCACTCTATTGATTGATAATCGCCAAACTGCCGTGTTTGGGTTAGCCTGGCCTGGTTTACTTACCAGTTTTGTTACCGCTGATTGCATCACAAGTAACAGCGCTGTTCCACCGATTGGCATGCTATATACAGGGCAGCCCAACAACCGAAGGAACAAAACCAACTTCATTGATCCAAAGGCAGGCACAGGAGAGAGGCAGGCAGGCAGTCACCAAAATCGTAATTCCATGTGCAGCTGATGGGTTTCCAATAGACCCACCCCCCTTCACTCTCAGTGTCATACATTCATTAGTACAATAGATGACAAATCCTTTTGTTACTGGATTGTAAGCAACAAAGACTGCAATTGACATGCACTACCGTTCCACCCTTTTGATGGAAACTTTTTCTTTCCTTTTCTTCCGAGTTCTTCCCCGATTTGCGTGTGCACTCAAGTCTTGGCCTTCCGTCAATTAAACAGTGCACATACCCTATGGCGCAGATAGATATATACTTCTCTCAGTGCCTGCATATGGATAAATGGTAATTATCTGCATAATTTGTTCTCTGGCTCAAACTTTGCACATTTTTTGATGCTGCATAATAACCAATCAACAGATTATTTAACTTGCGGCTATTGTTATGTTCAAAACTTAATTACTTAAGCTTTTTGAAATCTAGCGCCCATTCTGAAAGACTCCTGTCACGCCCTGCCTGGTTAATCAAACAGTGATTTATGAACCTACATTTAACTGTCGAATCTTTGAAAAACACCATCCTAAAGCTTGTTATCCAGACAGATATTAAGTCTTTCAAATAAAAACAAACATCTCTAAAAACTTATACTAACAGAGTGGAACCTATTACATGCATTTGCCTCAATTGTTCAGTAAAAGCATTGTGCTTTCCTGCATTACACGACATTTTGATCGGCATGCAATGGTAGGTAATACCGCATGATCGCTCTCCTGTAAGTATGGGTACGGTGCCCTACGTTTAGCCATCGTTCCTAGGAGGACACTTTAGCCACCTTTGCAAAAAACTCGCAATTAACGCTTGATCATTCATGACAATTGGAAAAAAGTGTTGAGGATCAGTCAGCTAGTTTGAATACTAAGACGCCCCTCTTTTCCGTACTTGCCAAGGTTGTTCATAAGAGTCTGGCTCTTCATATGGATAACCTACGGATGTATCGCAAGACTGCAACTAAATCCTTCTAATTCCCATAGTGCTGTGGTCACCAACAAACGTAGCAAGTGAAGTCTCCCTTGAGCTTTGCAGCCATGTATCGGTGTTTGAATGCTTGCAGACAGCTGACTGTATATATAAACCCCCAGACTACATATGCACCTTCAGGGCCTCGCGAATTTTTAGTTGTTTTTGTGCTGATACTTTCTCCTCTGCAGCAGTGAAGCGGTACTGTTAAATATATATAGTTTGGAGCAGCGAAAAACACATCGTTGCTGAGATTGAGCACTGACTTGCTTTAGTCGTGTGACAAATATTTATATATATTTGATAGAGAAAAGGCGTACAAGTGGTTTCAAACCTGCAGTCCTTTAAACATCCAGCTACCGAAAGTTGCGTCACGCGACCAGAACCTGGACTCTTCTGCATTACACTGTCCTTTATGAGTGGTGTATATAAAGGCTGGATCAGCCATTTACCTCTTAGGAGCGGCTGAAAGGCCGTGTTTCCAATGGATCAGCGCAAACACACCTAACCAAGAATATGATTTGCCTCATTTCAAGGGCCTTTTCTTTATTTCCATCAGACTAACTAGCTACCTGCAAGCGCGTGAATTCCTGACTGACCATTAATCTAACATCACAATCGGAGCAAATTATACTTAGCTTGAAAGGTATTATTCAGAGTAGCTAGCACCGTTGAAGTTTCAAGCAAAAATTGATCTGCTTTACCAACAGTCATGCGGATCGACATTTAGCAATGAATTCGGGGCGGGGCCTTTAAATAACCGCGATCTTACCGTGTTCATCTATATTCAGTCAGATTGAAACGCGTATATATATTATATATACCTAAAAGATTTCCTATTCTGACTAGGATCCAATTCATGAAATAGTAAGGTGTTAATATACACCTTCCAAAGAGTGCCAGTCTTGTCTCTAGGCTATCAAGAATCATCTCCCAACCCCAAGTTTTGAAGTCAGCTCGAGTGACCTACCGTACCGTTAGTTGCCACATTACATTGTGATCTACAAGGTGGACTTTTGAAGCATTATTTGCATTCGAGCATATTCATGGCTACTTTTAAAAGACAATGAGATGCTTCGAGCTAACAAACAGATTGCGATACGGTGTAAGAGTAATTTGCTAATTGATAACTTTCTACAATTGCGCCTGTATCTAACTTTACTCCGATCAGTCCGAATTTCACAGCTTTGTCAAATAAACTCAATTGGTGGAAAAACAATATCTATACTTGAAAATCAAGTTGAATGTTACGTTAGACCAACCTTTTAAACAAGCATTTCAAGATAGAATGTGAAGGGTCATCAAAAGACAATAGCAAACGGACAAATTGCTACCGTCCTCTGTAGACCACTCTGAAATTTCAATCTATGGGATTCGTTTACCATAAATAATTACCACTATGAACGTTCCCCTTGAACTCCAACGAAAAACAAACGATACAACAAAAGCGGAAACAGTTCTTCTTAATTAAAAGCAAGCCCTAAGAATCCATAGTTGCACCATTCAATCCAACGGTGAAAGGGAACATTCATCAAATACAAAGATTCATGGATAACAATGGTGATAAAACCCCAAGCTAATGATGCGCGTAGAAGCTATCATTCAAGGGAAAGATGTGTTAAAACCCCACTCCTGTAAGGAAACAACCCATCCTTCAGTTAAACGATGCTCACAACTCTTTCATCAACGGCAAAAACAGTAATTGATATTTCTAAATGGAATAAAGTAATCAATTGAGGTTAGTTTTTTTCAAGATGAAAAGACGAAGAGGAGTAGGTTTGAAGTATCATGAGTTTGAGCACCCTCTCTTTGAGCGTTGAGAGTGAAAAATTTCACCAATCAGTGTGAAAAATACCTAAAATGTGCTTGGTGTACGGGTGTGCACCTTTTGGGAGAACAATTAATTTTTCACTTTGGGAAGAGACTAAAGCCCAAGGCCAAGGCAAAGTCCGACCATCTTTGGAGTTTACTCCACAATTTAGCCTCTATTTCCATCATCACATCCGCACTTTTTGTTCTATAGCAGAAGTGTTTCTAGGTTGTCACGTATCTGAATAGAAGACAAACAAAATGTTTACAGGTATAGTTGAAACAATTGGAGAGGTGGAATCGTACATCACTAAGGATTCTACCGAGTCTGGCGGAAATGGTGTCTCTCTAACAATCAAAGATGCAGCCTCTATTCTATCCGATTGCCATTTGGGTGACTCCATAGCAGTCAATGGTACATGTCTAACGGTGACAAAGTTTGATACTGATTCTTTCAAAGTTGGGATCTCTCAGGAGACTCTCCGTAGGACAAACCTGGGCTCTTTGAAGGAAAGTGACAAGGTCAATCTTGAACGTGCTATTTCTGGAGAGGTTAGATTCGGAGGTCATATGGTCCAAGGCCATGTTGATACAGTTGCAAACATTGTTTCAAAGACACAAGACAGCAATGCAATTACGTTTGAGTTTGAATTAAGGGATAAGGAGTTCATCAATTACATTGTCCATAAGGGTTTCATCTGCATTGATGGAACAAGCTTGACAGTCATATCTGTGGATTACAAAACTGCAAGGTTTAAGATAATGATGGTTGCATATACCCAGGAGAAAGTCATCATGCCATTGAAAAAAATCGGAGACGAGGTTAACATTGAGGTTGATCTTACTGGAAAGTTGATCGAGAGACAGATCAACATGGCTTTGGAGAGTCAAGTCGTCAACACCAACAGCGGACTTTACAGATTGATTGACAGATTGATTGACGAGAAACTAGGCAAGCTGAACTCAAACTAAAGCCCGACTTGTACATTTATTTATATATCTATCCCTGAAAACGAATTGAACGTCATCTAATTACAGTTTCCTAAACCGCTACTAAACACCAAAAATCAATGAGACTCCTTCGTCTCCAGCAGTTATCAATCTCATTCCAGAACAATCAATGCTGAAATCTAGAACACCCATGTGGTGACCAACACATGTATGTAGCACCTCACCCGTTCTAGCGTCCCACTTGTAGACTTTACCATCCATGGAGGAACCCAAAAGCGTTGGAGTTCCCTTCATGAATTCCAGCTTGGTAATAGCGTCGGCACATTTGATGGCCTTTCTCACTTTCCACGTATTACTTTCAAAAATGAAAACATCACCAGAAACCAACCCCAACGCAACCAATCCCAAACTTGGAGCATCACACCAGGTGATAGATTCGATAGATGCCTCATAGATATCCTGATCATCCCTGAGATTCAAAGCTTTGAACATGGTTAGCACCGATCCAGTCTCTGTATTCACAATGGTTACCTGCGACTCTCTGGAACCAACGGCAACAATCTTACCGCTTGGATCAGAACCAATAGAGACCCAAGGAGTAACCATACCTTTCAATTGGTTAGATCCATCGATCTTGTATTCTTGTTGTTGAGTGAAACAGTTCCACCCTATAATGGAACCATCCTCGGAAACAGTAATCAACTTCAACTCATCCAAGTCATCAGTATTCACAAAGAGACCATTGGTACATTCCATGGAATGTGAGAATCCACTAAAGATCAACTCCAAAGTTGGCTCTATCTGATAAACCCAAACTGATCCGTCCAATGCACCAACGGCAAACACATTCTGTTTAGGATGCACCTTGATCCATGACACTTCTTCAACATCATCTAATTGACCGTGCAAAGACCACAGTTGATACTTCTTACTTGCCTTGTGGACTAACACCTTACCGGTCATGTCACCCGTCACAACGTATCCACCATCAAAGGTAAACCCACTGGAGATGACAGACTCGGTGTGGCCTTTGAGTTCAGACACCATTTTCGTTGGGCTGGTATGGGTGGTCCATATGTATGCGGTGTTGTCTCCTCCTCCAGAAACTGCTAGTGGTAAGGTTGGGTGGGTAGCCACGGTGAAGACGGAATCTTTATGTTGGTCAAAGTATCCTTCAGAGTTGTTTGCAAGATCTAGTTCTAGGTTTCCATTTTCATCAAATTCGGGCAAGTTATGTCCTTCGTCATCCCCTCCGTCATAGTCCATATCGTCATCCATGTCTTCGTCCATCATTTCGCCCTCGCTTTGGTTATCATCAACCACTTCGTCAACCTCTTGAAGCGAAACGTACTGTTCTTCTTCGTTTTCTGGAAATTCGTCAGTAGCAGAGTTTGGCATGGTTGAAATGTGTGTATGTATACGCAATTGTCCTTTTAAACAAACTTTAATAGAATCAAGACCTACTAGATTGCTTTTGATAAAGAGAACACTTTTAGAATCGATTCAAATTGATTAGAAATCAGTGAAACGGTTCAAATGAAAATGGAAATTTGGCAACTCGAAAAAAAAAGATTTTATAATTAGGCAACTGGGACATTTGATGTACCGATTTTGCAGGGATGTTTCCTATCTCTAATAAATTTGAACACTGCTATTTAGAGGAATATTGCAATCAAATCGTCTCTTGGAGCCTCCTTTTGGATTTCATTCAAAGACAGAAACACCGTAGAACACACAACACTCCATTACATCACAGACAATGACAATAGCATCATATGAAGAGATCAAGAAGCGCAGGAAGCTACTCTTTGGTTCACCGACTGCAGACACCATCGATGACATCCTATACGACGAGAAGAGTAACTCTGCCTACATCAAGTCAACCATTCACAAAAACTACGAGGGATGCTATGCCCAATTGCCCAAACACCTAGAAGATAAAGTACCAACTGGAAAGACTACGACTCTTTTGGATAGGATAAAGTTACAACAGCTACAACAGAGACATGATCAAGGCTTAAACACCGAATCATCGAACGACCAGCTTCTCCTCCTGCCATCAACAACACAGAGCAGCAACGAACTATCATTATACAGAGGAGATGATGGCCAATCTGTCCTCCCTATCAAGTCCAAACAGCAGAATCCGGAAAACACCTTTGCAAACAGCGCTTTAGTCCCATTAAACACCACCCAACATCAAAAGTTAAAGGCACAATCACACAGCAACTGGAAGCTCCAAAAGGTGATACTGGGCCATACGGGCCAAGTCCACTGCGTCACGTTCGATCCACTCAACAAGTTTTTTGCCACAGGTTCATCAGACAGAACGATCAAGATCTGGAACCTTGCCTCATCACAGTTGCAGCTGACTTTAACGGGACACATCATGCCTGTTAGATCGCTTGCGATTTCCTCAAGGCATCCTTACATGTTCTCCTGTTCCGAGGATAAGACTGTCAAGTGTTGGGACTTGGAAAAGAATAGGGTCGTGCGGGATTACCACGGTCACTTATCCAGTGTTTATTCAATCGATGTTCATCCAACTTTAGATTTGATCGTTACTGGAGGTAGAGATTCGTCAGTTAGAGTGTGGGATATTAGGACCAAGATGGCAGTTTTCACCTTAGTTGGACACAAAAGTACGGTCAATAAAGTCTATAGCCGGGCGTTGGATCCTCAAATTTTGAGTTGTTCAATGGATTCAACTGTTAGGACGTGGGATTTGATCTCTGGAGGCAAGTGTAGGGACATTTTGACTTATCATTCGAAATCCGTCAGATCTTTTGTGGTTGACGAAGATAGGGGTGAATTTGTCAGTGGTTCCAGTGATGGATTGAAGAAGTTTAGACTCCCCAACTCTGAATATCTTCAAGAGATGGATCTCTTGAAAAACGATAAGATCAACGAAGGTAACATCATTATCAACAGTGCCTGCTCCAATGCTGATGGGGTTATGTTTGTTGGTTGCGACAATGGGCAGTATGGCTTTTGGGATTGGGAAAGTGGCAGGATATTTCAAGAGGGCCTAAATGTACCAATTCCTGGATCTTTGAGTGGTGAGAAGGGAATATTATGTTCTGAGTTTGACCATAGTGGACTAAGGTTAATTGCTGGTGGTGTTGACAAAAGTATCAAAGTGTGGAAGCAAGTGGACGAGGAGTAGTAGGTTGATGCTTGAGTGTGTACATTGCATTATTTTCAATGAAAATTGAACTTGTATGATTTTGAAGTTGGATATAATTTCACGTCAGAATAAAATTGGAATATGAGTTGAAAAGACAAAAAAAAGAAGAGAAACAATGAAAGACAAGAATTAACCGCACAATAATGTATAACTGAGAAACCAGGGAAAGTTACCCTACAAAAAATTGAGAAAACAATTTGGAAAAATGGGGAGAAATGAATCAAACCATAACAAAGAACCCAGTGTTGGTGTTTAGAAAGCATCCATTGTATAATCGTGCTCAATACCCGGCGTGACACTTGAGATGAATTTCAAAAAGATGACCAAGTACTGGTCAACTCTGATCACCTTCTGATCATCAACCCCCCCTGCAGCATTTCTTTCACCATTATCGACAGCCTCCCAACCGTCATCGTCTTCGTCGTGGTTGTCCGATTTCGTGGGAGGCTTGTCAGCTGGTGCTGCTAGTGCTGCATCATCTCCACTCTCGGCCAATCCCAACTTTGCAGCGCCTTTCAGTATGTCATTCTGGTGCTTTTCAAGTTTGGCATTTGCAGCAATTATAGCTCTCTTCATTAGCACCTTCATCACCGTGGCATGTTTGCACGGATGTATAGAGACAGAGGTGGTGTTGGACAAAAACGGTGCCATTTCAATAGTAACAGTCTTGTGCCTATAATCACTTGCTATATCCTCAAACATTTCAGATGGAGTTAGTGGGGTACCGTTAGAGTTGAAACCAACGAGGTACATCTTTGGCACCCTGTAACTTGTTGAATATGTGATGTACAAATCGTAGGACCTTTTTTTAGGATCGTTGATAATCTCACCTTCGCTGATCGAAGTTGAACCTATCTCTTCTGCATTTTCGTCAATTAGATCGTCAATGTCGTTGATTTCATCTTCATCTGTGACATCAAGGGCAACGGGAGATCCAGACTTTGAAGACCGTCTAGAGACAGACCCACCTTCAATCATCTCATCGCACTGCTCTGAATGTCTTCTCTCCTCTTGTGGGGTGCAGTGGTGTGGCAATGGGTGTTTCATATGTGTTGTAGTCCAGCCTTCGTCATCATCAGCTTCAACCTCATCCTCGGCATGTTCACCTGCATGAGTGCCACTGTGGACAGTCTCGTCATCTGATGATGCACGGTCAAAATCTCCCAACCCTTCAGGGTCTTCATAGTCGGAGGCTCTAACGTAGGATGGAACACGTCTGGTTACCAAGAACTGCTTGTCTTTAGGCAGGAAGTCTCTTCTCTTGGATTCTGGCGCTGGTGACCATTGCCACGTTGGGAATTTGTACACTAGATAGTCACCAGCGGCAACGAACTCTTCTGGCGTTATCTCGCCAGTATCTGCAAACGTTGATGTATGCGTGATAGGGGTAAGGTACTCTCTCAATGAGCTGAAAGTTGATCTTAGATAGAGTGATGTCATTGGAAATTGTTGTTTTAGTTTTGCTGATGCCGCTATTCTTGATTGCCTTCTCTGTTCTGTCTGTGTGGAAGATGCCTTATCTTTGGTATCTTTGCCGTAGTACCCGTCTGGTGATGTAGAATGTTGGAAAAAGGGTGAAAGTCTATCTGTTACTTAATATAACAGACCGTTGAGTTATAGTGGACTAAAGGAATGTTATATATTGAGGGAAAACGATAAAGAAGGGGTAAAAAGAAGGTGTGTGACAAAGGAACGAAGTGAAACCTGGAGTGCCTCATCTATATAAGCACGTACATACACAATGCGCAAGACAAAGAAAGAAACGCACACGCAACAGTTGCGCACTCTTCTTTGTGTACACTATTGTTATATATATATTCACACATACCCTTTCTTTATCCTTACCGTTTGTCCACTTTTCATCACTTTACTCACCACTCACTCAATTGCTCACACAAGGTCTATCTCAACTCCAATAGTGCCTTTTTATACCCTGAATCAAAACACACCGTGATCAAAAAGTCCGTGAGATGCCGCCTAAGATCAGACGTGCAAAGAAGAAGCAAACACAGACCCCGGGGGAGGATGACAACAACACTACAAACAAGGAAAAGCATCACCACTCCAAATCCTCAGCAATCAAGATCGGTTCCACCGTTGAGGATGTGATAGAGAAAGGCTCGTCCGTGACAGAACTAGAAATCTCCGACGATGTGTACGATGACGTTTCCGAGGCTGCAGAGGTGATGGACACCAAAAAGGGCAAGAGACGACAAGGCTGGCGAAAACACTCGATATTAAACACCAAGAGGTTTACCTTCATCTTTGGTGCGTTGCTAGGAACGTTCATTGCACTGTATGTTGGATCCAAAACAATAAACACAAACGAGCTGGACAGGTTCATGAACATGGAATCCGTCAATGGATTCTTTGAGGATTGGAAGGATGTCTTACCGGTTAGCCTACAAGGAATCCTCGAAGAGACCGATCCGGAGGAGTTGCATAATCCCAGTGAGAGTTTTGCCATTGGTAAGTTACTAAGAAAGGAAGGATACGAGGCGTACGCTCCTATCATTCTTGTTCCTGGCGTGATCTCGACAGGTATTGAAAGTTGGGGACTTGGGGGTACTGAGGATTGTCCTAGTGAACCACACTTTAGAAAGAGAATGTGGGGTTCTTTTTACATGCTCAAAACGATGTTTATGGATAAGGCGTGCTGGTTGAAACATATCATGCTTGATCCCGAGACTGGGTTGGATCCTCCTGGTATCAGGCTTAGATCCGCCCAGGGTTTCGAAGCTGCCGATTTTTTCATGGCTGGTTACTGGATCTGGAATAAGGTGTTACAGAACTTGGCTGTTATTGGGTATGGGCCAACAAACATGTTCAGTGCAGCTTACGATTGGAGGTTGAGTTATCTAGATCTGGAAAGAAGGGATGGTTATTTTACCAAGTTGAAGTCCCAGATTGAAGTTTCCAAAAAGCTACACGGAAGAAAAACGATGCTTGTTGGCCATTCGATGGGATCCCAGGTGATATTCTACTTTTTGAAATGGGTAGAAGCCAAAGGTGAACATTTTGGAGATGGTGGTAACCATTGGGTGAATGATCATATTGAAGCATTTGTCGACGTTTCAGGATGTCTATTGGGCACGCCTAAAGCCGTTGTTGCCCTATTATCCGGTGAGATGAAAGACACCGTTCAATTGAATGCACTTGCAGTTCAAGGGTTGGAGAAGTTCTTTTCGAGGCGTGAAAGAATGGACATGCTGAAATCCTTTGGTGGAATTGCTAGTATGCTTCCCAAAGGTGGGGATCTGATTTGGGGCGACTTGGAGAGTGCTCCTGATGACAATCTCATCTCTGCTGCTGATAAGTTGGAAACTGAATGCACTACTGGCACCAGTCTGGGAAATTTTATCAGATTCACGGAGGAGACTGGAGAATACTCGCGTAAGAATCTAACCGTTGCAGAATCTATCAATTTTTTGTTGGATCAAGGTCCAAGCTGGTTTACCAGGAGAACATTGGAACACTACTCCATGGGAATAGCCAAGAGTAAGAAGGAGCTACAGGAAAACGAGAAGAACTTCAACAAGTGGGTCAATCCATTGGAAGTGCCATTACCAAATGCACCAGATATGAAAATCTATTGTTTGTACGGTGTTGGTATTCCAACAGAGAGAGCGTACAACTACAGGGAGGAAGTCAACAAGGATGTGTCGAAGCTCAATGTTTCCATAGATGCAGGAAAGAAAAATTCTGTTTTGATGTCTGATGGTGATGGTACAATTTCATTGATCACGCATGCAATGTGTCACAGATGGGCACAGTCAAACGGTGGTAAGAACATTTACAATCCGGGAGGTTCAAACGTTACTATTGTTGAGATCAAGCATGATCCTGATAAGTTTGACATCAGAGGTGGTGCCAAGACTGCTGATCATGTCGATATCTTGGGTAGTGCAGAGTTAAACGAGTTGTTGTTGAGGATTGCTAGTGGTCATGGCGATTCTATTGAGAACCAATTTGTTACCAAGTTGAACGAGATTGTTGCCGATATGGAGTTTTGAGATGGTGAGGTTAGGAGCAGCATGAGACAAGCGTTTCGATCGATTACTGTGATTGGCAAGTTGGGAAATTGCTAGTGTGTCTTCTATTTATCTCATATGTATCTTCTTTCAGACCCAAACTTTAAAAATAGAGATGTGTTTTGAAAAATAATGATATGCCCAATTGGTAAAACGGCTTAAAATGTAGAATCAGCGAGTGTATAAGTTGAAAAGTCAATGCTTCAACTCGACGAGCGTCAGATCAAACCTGCAGTGGGGTGGCATTGGATCAGGTTTTATCAGTGCATTCTCACCATATATATGGCTACGCTACCCAATATTTGAAAACAGGCTGATGACGACTGATTGAAGGCCTGTCATCACATGCAGAGATGTGTGTGTGTGTGAATTGTAAACACAAACAATTTTGCCTGATTGAGACATTGGCAATGTGAGTTGTTGAAGAGGAATTGAAGAATGGTTCACGGCCCAGAAGATGGGTGATATATATAAATATACAAATCATCAAGCAGAGTGTGGTTGCTACCATTGATTGACCAGTGGTAAATCGCGTGTAGATCCATCCATACGTGCGGCGTGCCACGCTTATTTATTTATTCTATTTTATTATTTGTTCCCTAACCAAATGCACATTGCCCAATGCGGAAAGAGCAAAATAGAGATGATGCGGTGCACACATTCTCGAGGGTCTCAAAAACTCGTAAAAGAGAGAGACAAACACGCATCTTGCAACAAATAACAACAACAACAACAACACCAACAGCTCTTCCAATTCTATCAGTCAACCATCTACCCTATTCGCCAACTGTTTACTTTTCCAATAGTGCTGAACACATCCGCAAGTCATACACGCGTCTCTCTACGTGCTCGTGAATCTCCATTCATCTCAACTCGCATCTCATCTCCCAATAGACGTTTGGCATTGTTGTTGTTGTTTTGATATGACCGAATAGATCGATTTGACCAAAGTTTCTTCTTCTCCTTCTTCTCACCGGTTTCATAAACAATTTGACTGTATTATAAACATCTTGGTACCCCTTTTTCAAACATTCTTTGTTACCTGTCTCATAAACAACCACAAGACAGAACAGTCATTTTTTTCATTAGGGTCTCTCGCTTCCATCCTTTGATACCATTAAAGACCAACCTTTGCATTTCATCTCACCTTTCAGAACCACCAAAAAGTTAAAGCATAACCACACTTTGCAGTTCCCATCTTGTTTCACCCCAAACCAAAACCAAAGCCCACTTAGATTCTTCATTCAGAGCCATCAAGGCAAAATTGCATTTCCTTTTCATCATCATCTATTGCATTTGATACCCATACAGCATGACATCCGCAACTGCCACTGCATCCAACTCTAGAATCGCATTGGGTCCGATCTCAGGCTCCTGTATCAACATATCCCGTAACAAGGCAAGCTCGTTTTGTGGTTGCTATGGTAAGTCTCCATCAAAAGACTCCAAATTGTCAATGCTCTCGTTGAGTGTTCATCCATCACCCTTAAAGAGATCTGCCACTTTTGATGATGCTTCCGCAGCGATGGCAGCTAACTTGAAAAAAATAAAACCGATGATGGAATCTTCCCCACGTTTGGCAAGGGCAAGACAGTTGAAGCTCAAGTTGCAACTGGCATACTTCAAGGTGAAAACAAACCAAACACAAGTGCCTGTCAAGAGCCTCCAATTGGACGAGGATAAACCAAACGAAGTGGAGGTTATTGCTCAACAACGACAACAACAATTTGAGCCATCGTTTCAACCTCAAACCTCATCCCCATTGACAAATAGAAGACTTCCATCAAGCGCCATGGCTGACTTACTAGCCGCCTCCACTCCTCTCATTGCCAACAAGCAAAAGAAGGGAAGATCAAGAAAGAGCAAGTCGGTCTCTGGCATTGCAGGTTCCAAGAAATCATTGAGTTCTCTGGACGATGTGGTCAAGAAGAGAGGTATTAGAGCAAACCTACAAAGGGCATCTCTAGAGTTTCTCAAAGCCAAACCTAACACCCAACATCCAGACCAGCACCACCAGCAACAGCAACAGCAATATCCTGCCTCCGCTCCTGCTTCAACAACCTCTTTCGAATTTAACCTCCCAAACCTTTCGAAAGTTGCACTACAACAAATGTCAAACCAAACATCCCCTTCAAGGTTTGTCTCTTATTCAACCGATAAGAGTAAGATCAAGCTACCACCAATCCCAAAATTTGCAACCAGGATTCAACCATTTTCTGGATCTGCATCTTCTCATGAACAGCTCGACGTTCTATCGGCAGCACCACCACCAACAAAGAAGCAGCAATTGCTAGTAATTGAACCTCATTCAGCTAGCACAACAATTGCCTCTTCCTCTTACAATAACACAATACCTGCGGATAATTCAGATACAACAATAGAGGCAAACCAATCATCCATGGTCATGATGACTCCGGTGAGAAAACTTCTACCAAAGATTGCTATAAGTGCTACCCCTTTTAATTCCATCGAAAAGGCAGCTAGATCAACTAGCAACATCTCAGCTACCGAGAAACTAGCTAGGGATGCCGATGAGACTCAAACGATGCCTTCCCCAGATAGAATCATGTCGACTCCTTCTTCTATTGGTGCTGCTCGCTGCCTGCTTCAGTTGGCACACAGATAGATCAATGACACCCTTGATGTGCTCTTTTTAACAAAAATCGAAACCCCACAAAATATCCAAAAACAAATCCCATCTAATTTCTTTCTTTCAACTTTATCTTCCATCACCTCTTTACTTTCACGTCCAATCTTTTGATTTTGCAATAACGAATGTACCATATAAACACCGTGAGTGTTTCTTTTGTTTCTTTCTTTCTTTTCTTTTTTTTTCTTGCGCCTGCAAATAACTTTACATCTTTCATCTCGTCATTTTTATTTCCACCATTACTAACTTCTTTTGAAATTAATGTTTTAAAAGTTCCATTTTTTTGGTTTCCATGTGCTTGTTGCGTACAAGCCGTGAATACGGTGTAAGTTGTACTTGTAATTATACCTTATAGATGATACACAGAGTGAACAATGAACCGTTCACTCCTTCTTCCCCTTCAACTTTGCCTTTCCAAATGCCTTGTAGAAAGACTCTAGAATAATACCAACGAAAACTAACCCCAATCCACTCCACTGACTCCAGTTCAAACTATGACCGAACAAAAAAACACTCAAACACATTGAAATCATCTTCCTAGTAACGGTAACAGTAACCAAAACAATCGAATCAAACTTTTCCAAAGTCATAAAGATGAAAATCTGACCCATTGAACCGAACAATCCAAACATCAAAATGTCAAACATGACGTTTGAACCATTAACACCAACAAATTCGAAAAAATAAGGGATCTGGCTAGTGAAACACAACGTGAAACCCAAAGTTAACAAAAAGTTGAAAAAATTCAACCCAGACATCAAATGACCACCATTTACAACTCCCTTCAAAGCGGGATCCAAAAATAGCTGGTCCTGTGTCGAATTCGTCAACCCGTCCAAAAACAAACTGATTAGCAGATAGACCAACCCCATAACCGTGGATGAAACACCAACGTTTGACAGTGCCGTATCTGTCGACTTAGTCTTAGAGCCAGCAAACGTAAAGATCAGGACACCGATGGTGATACACATCGCCAAGGCGTACTTGAAAAGGGGGAATTTCTTCCCATATACGAGCAGATGGACAAGCATAACTGGGATCAACTTGCACGATTTGGCAAGGAGGAAGACTAGGTAGTCTATATAGTTGAGGGATGCATAGGCCAACGGGGATGAGATTGCCTGTGTTGAGGCAATCAGTAGGAACCTTGTCAGGAGTCTGCGTGATTTTGGAGATGATTCAAATAGGAAATGGAATGGGGTTGTTAGTTTGTGCTGTTTGTAGGAGAGGTATGCTGAGCCTACTATCGTTGCAAAGAAAGATTGTATTATGTTGATGATTAGTGGTGCTTTGAAGTGAGCTTTGGTTGTTGTTGTTGTTGATGATGATGTTGTTGGTGTGCCGTAGTCTTTCGTTGAGATCTTTTCCTGGAGGTACGACCACGTTAGAAAGGAGAAGTATATTCCTGAGACGCAAACAATTAGCGTAAGCATTGACGATAATGATGATGCTGTCTTCTTTGGACTGCTAGTTGGTTCTACTCTGGTATTTGATCTCAACTTTTCAATTTGTCCGTATTCCTTCGAGGAGGAGGAGGAGCCATCGGCATCAACACTGGCCATTTCAACAGGACTTTGAACTGAAGAAGACATTCAAATCGCACAATCTGATATCTATGGTGCAATTGGATGTTGTTACTTCTCCGGTTAGGTTGTTTGTAAGACAAAAAAAAAAAGTGTTCTCCTTCTGTCTTTAGTGCTGATTGACGGAGATTTAGCTTTCAAATATTTCATTCCATCCCATTTCATAACTCAACAAACACGGCAGTGTAACAATGTGTCACGTGCGTTGTGCAGGTGGTGGAAGAACATAGCTGAACGTTCATTTCTACAAGAGCCTTTGCAAGAGTGTCTCTGGTAAATCCAGTGCCAATTTAAAATGTTCAATAACAAAGATCATCGATTAAAAATGACGATGAGAGAAAGTGAAGGAAGGGTTGAGAATCAATCAAAGTGATCGTAAAAAAAAGAGTGATAGTATCAGATGAAAAGAAAAAAACTTTGGTTCCTGAGTAAAGAAACTGGAATTGGCAAAAAAGTTTTCAAGAGTTGAGCAGACTCATGAAGAGCTATAGTTTACCAGTTAATGATGCTCCAGTCCATTTGAGCTGTGAAAGAATCAAAAGAAACTTTCGCAACAGTAATAACAGGGTCTGTCCAACATTGTAGTGCCGTGAGTCGGACCTTGGGTGAATGAAACGGTCAAAGTTCCTTAAAAGAATGACACAATCAGACTCAGAATCAAGATTGGAAAAGAAAAATGAACAGTCAGATGTATAGACAGAGAGCCCCTTTTTTTCTTGAAAAGGGATGTCTGTGAGACATTGTGTGCTTTGCAGTTCAACTCTTTAGATTCTTGCTTTGAAATATTGACATGAGCACCAATGATAAGTGATGTAAGACATTGGTGTAAACTTCGATGCTCACCATCCAAATAATATCTTTAAGTATTTGTCTTATTCCACGCTATAGTTCCGTTTTCTTCTTATAATGATTTCTCTTTGGATGAGATTTGTCGGGATCATAGCCAAGCAGGATTGATGTTAGACTGGTGCGCTTGTTGTTGCTGCTGCTGCTGCTGTTGTTGTTGTTGTTGTTGTTGTTGAGTATGTAGCTGTTGTTGGAACTGTTGCTGTTGCTGTAGCTGCTGAGAGTTTAACAGCCCAGGTTGTGACTGCTGGTGAGTAGAAACGTACTGGGATTGTGGAGTTGCCTGAGCTCTAAAGCTTTGCGATGGCCCGTTGTTGGCAGAAGTATCAGGCACTTGTTGTGCTTGGTTTTGTGGTTGTTGTAGCAGGGGTTTGACCAAGCCATTGTTTCTTGCTACTGGGCTCTGGTTTGGATCTTGATAGTATTGCTGTTGAGATGCACCGCCAGGTATGTATTGATCCAAAGAAGCCTGTTGCTGTTGTTGTTGTTGTGGGTCTGGTTGTTGTTGTTGTTGTTGTGGCTGCTGAGGCTGTTGCTGAGGCTGTTTCTTCTCTTCTTCATTCTCAACAGCTTCACCTCCTTGAACCAACTTTTGTTGTTGCTGCTGCTGTTGTTGTTGTTGTTGTTGTTGTTGCTGTTGAAGTTGTTGCTGTTGAGCCTGTTGGTGTAGCTTATACTTGAAAACGGTCCAATCGAAAATACAGTCGTATAGGTAACCTTCCCTAACAAACAAATCTCTAAACAATCTTCTCAAGTAGATGTAGTCAGGTTTATCATCGAATCTTAAAGCCCTGACATAGTTTAGATAATGCATGAATTCTGTCGGTAAGCCTCTTGCCAAAACTTCTGCTGGTGTTGCCATTTTCTTTTCCAAGATACGATCATACTTTTGTCTCTTTGTGGCAGCTTTCAAACCTTGCCATGGCAAAGAGCCTCTACAAAAGTAGATCAAAACATAACCCAGAGATTCCAAATCGTCCCTTCTTGACTGTTCGATACCCAAGTGTGTATTGATGGAGGCATATCTTGCAGTACCTGTCAAATTTTTGTTTTCTCTGTAGGGGATGTGCAAGTGGGTTCTTGGATCTCTAAACTTCTTGGCAAGACCAAAATCAATCACGTTAACTTGAGATCCTTTCTTTCCAATACCCATCAAGAAGTTGTCCGGTTTGATATCACGATGGATGAAACTCCTAGCATGGATGAATTCGATACGGCATAATAGTTGATCTGCCAATAGTAAGACTGTTTTGTATGAGAATTTTCTGTTGCAATAGTTGAACAAATCCTCCAAGGAAGGACCTAGTAGATCAATCACCATGGCATTATAATCACACTCTGTACCAAACCATCTGACGAATGGGATACCAACACCACCACATAGCGCCTTATAAACTTTTGCTTCGTATTCGAGTTGAGGATGTTTTGCTCTAACGTTTTCTAATTTGATGGCAACCTCTTCTCCAGAGATGATGTTTGTTCCTAGGTAGATATCACCAAAGGAACCAGAACCGATCTTTCTACCGATTCTATATTTTCTTCCAACTCTTAAATCCATGATGAGAAGAAGAAGAACTAAGGGGAACGTGACAGAGACAAGGTAAGGCTGGTGGTGGGATGCAGGAGGGTTAAATTGCTCTTGCTATCAATAGAGAGAGAGAGAGAGGGAAAGGCAAGATGAGATCTCGATGAAGAGGTAAATGAGTCTTGTTTATGGATAACACACAACGCTGTGAAGTTTTTTCAGAACGCTTTGTCTATGGTTGATGATGATGATGAAACAAGGTAGGACAACAACAAAACCAAAGAAGAAAAGTGGATGAATGGATTCAACTGGAGTGGGTGGAACTTGTGTATTGTATGGATCAAGGTATTCTTCTTCCGACGAAAAAAAGATCTATAGTATGATTAATAGAGAAATGAAGTGAAGTGAAATATATCTATTATGATTGTTTTTGATGTATATTATTGTAGTGTGTACATCCATCGATCGAACAAAAACCTTTCAAAAGATAAAGAAGAAACAAACCTTCTTTTCTTTTTGATTGTATAGAGTGTAGTACACAAGGGAGAGAGAGGGAAAGAAGAGGACCAAAAAAATCTGGCGGTATAAACTATACTACACAGTAGAGCAGTAAGTACTAATAAGTAGTAGGTAATAGGATTGAGTGATTGATCACAAATTAATTGCCCGGCCTGTTGTCCGTCCCTCGTCCCCCCGAGAACAAATGAGGTGACACAGAGAAAAAAAGAGTGGAGCCCCCCGTGCCAGTACCCCGTGCTTGTGTCTTTTTTTCCCCCTGTACCGCGCTATCGCTCAAAGGGAGATATATATATATGGACTTTACCGTGGGTGAGTGCGGGGGGGGGAGGAGATCAAGAGACTTTGTGTAAACTGGGTAGCAGAAGCAGGTATCGATTGATCTAATGATTCAATGATCCATTAAACCATTTCATAGTCAACAACACAAGCAGTGAGATCGGAGAACATGTGTTTAAAGTATTATAGGTTGGTTCTCTATATCTATCTTACTTTGGCCGGTATCGATCGGGCTACTCCTCACCAAAGGGGAACCTAAAACTAAGTTACTTGGCCGCTAATCGCATGTCCCGGTGTCATAAGTGCAAGGGTGTGTTTGTGTATGATATTTGGAATGAGAGTGTGTTCATTAGAGTGAGATGTATATATATTAGCCGGAAACACAATAATAAAACAATCTAATCGACTATACAATAAGTTTCTCTTCTCATCATCAATCGGATGAGGCAATACGAATCATTAAATATGAGGCTGAACGGAGAGAACAGTAAACTGCAGCATATAGAGGGTTCAAGATTGTTAGAGGTACCGTTGTTCAACTGGGCTGTTGTTCCCAGGGAAGTTTTCAATTTGAAACAGGTAGTATAGTAGTACCTCAGTAGAGTCTGATATGTTCCAGATCTATATGCATAGTTTGAACAGTTGGTGGCTAATGATCACCCATGTTGTGTATGTGTATCTGCACTCAATTAACATACGATAGATAAAATATAATTAATCAATCAATCATTCATTCATTCATTCAAGCTGGTGGAAGAAACCCTCCCTAACTAAACCTAAAACCCTTCCCATTCATCAATCACCAATCATCATCAACATCATTGTTGTTTGATTATGATTTGATTTAACCCTGCAGCAAAATTCCCAATGCCATGGGTACTTACTACCACTGCTACTTTCAATGCTGTGCGGCGCCTATTTATTCATTCATTTATTTATCTTTGCACATTTTGGCACATATGCTCCCATACCAGCAGATGTGTTTATATTTACCCCTTCTTTAATTTTGATTGACCGTTGAACATATATATATATATCTTAGATTGTGCTAGAATCTATCCTGTCTCTCAATCTCACGTGTATGCATGTATAATATGTACTATCAACAGGTGTGTTTCTTTCCGCCTGTCTGCCTGCAGTGTGCAGTGTGCAGTACGCTTGCCCAGCCATGGCTCCATCCTCATCAACGATAATTAGCTGCAATTTAGGATAAGAATAAGCATCCACACGGCCTTTCTATAGAGACCCACAATGGATTGAGACAAGGGAAGTAAGGAAATAAGTAAGTAGGTAAGTAAGTAAGTAAGTAAGTAAGTAAGTATATATATATATGCCACAAGAGATAGGAAGAAAGATAGAGATGGATGAATGAATGAATGAATGGATTCATGCGGCAAATAACAAACAAACAGACGCTCCTGGCTTTGTTTAGCTGGTTGGCTGAACTGGTGGCTGATTGGCTGACTGGCGGTATTTTGACAGCAGGGATTTGCTCCCGGCTCTAATAAAGGGGCAGACAGGCGACAGGCACACACACACACACACACACACACACACAAGCACACGAATAGTAAGTAAGTAGTCGGGTTGATGGGGGGAGAGACAGACAGAATGCATTGTGTCACATGGCTTTGTTTGTCCTGTCCTGTCCTGTGCTCTGTCTGTCTGTCTGTCTCACTTTTGTTTCAGCCGTTGTTGTTGTAACAGTTGGTGTTATCCATCTCACACCCTCTCTGTTTTTCTCTTGCTATAAATAGACCTACATTTCCTCTCTGTTTTTTTTATTTTTGTAGATATCTTTTAATTTTGCCTTCTTGACTTGTTTTCTCTCCTCCTTAAAAATCAGATTACCACATTCCTACATCCAATAATTCCATTTGCAATGTCTACCGAAGAAACCAAAGTTGAAACACCTATTGAAGCTGTTGCTCCAGAAGCAACTGTTGAAGAAACCACCAATACACCAGCAGTCGAAGAACCAGCAGTTGAAACCGCTGAAGAAACACCTGCTGAAGCAACTGCCCCAACTACTGAAGAACCAGCCACTACAACAACTCCTGCTCCAAAGGGTTTTAAGAAGTACTTGGCCAAGTTGAGAAAGTTCTTTGATGCTTGATTTCACTCAATTCAGTCCAATCCAATTCAATCCAATTCAATCCAATATTATTACTCTTGCTAATCCGTTCCACCTTAACACCCACTCACCCATCCATCCATCATACGTGTTGTTCATTTAATTGTATTAATTAATGCTATTCCAATGGTTGTATACTGATATTTATGAGTCCCATTGGAACTTTTTTGCTTTCGGTTTTTCTGTTCTATTCATCTTTTCTTCAACTACATGACCTGTCCTAACTCTTTTTTTTTATTATTATCTTTGGCAATGAATGTGCTTACTTGCTTGCTCCCAGCAACCTTTTTCACGAACACACACACACACACAGAAACCTTATTCCCCCCATCCCTTTCCCCTCTTCTACCTTAATTACTAATTTACACCTTTAATTCGAGTCATGGCACGTCAATATCTTGAACAGTTTGTTTGTTCAATTGGGTCCCAACCGATCATCATCTAAATAAAATCGACGAAAATGACGATTGGTGTAGAGTAGTATAGTAATAGCCGCATACACTCATCCAATCCATACATACATAAGGTGATGCCAAAAAAATTGAAAAAACAAAATAAAACGGCCTTAACAATAGAGCGGCGTCTAAGCCTCAGCGCGAGCTTTACACCATACATTGTTGTTGCACTACAACACTCAGACTGTTGATTCTATCTACTTACTTGGTTTTGAGTGTGTGTGTCGAATGGAACAACGAGCAATTACATGAATAACGTTTCTTGAATGTTGTAAAAGTGGGTAGCTCACACATCTTCAATTGGAAGATGATGAATGATCATTTGACTGAGGGTGGGAAGATTGAAAGATAAGGGCAATGAGGTGATCATTTCACAGCAGGAGAGAAAAGATCTGCAAGGTACGTATGGTGGCGAGTTGAGTTGACTGTAGTTGCCTAACTAACAGTAGACTAACTAACTAACTACAACTACACTTCTACAAGTGCTAGGCTATGTATGAATAATGTTTGTCTGTGGCGTTCTTGCTCTGTGCTATCTATCTACCTACCTATCATTGGGATAGTTCACATCTGCTTAAAAAGATAAGTAGTAGTAGCAGTAAAATGGTAGTAGTACGCATCTCCATTTCTTACACCCTTGCACCTTCTGTTTTGCAAATTTCAAAATTTTTCATTTCTCTCCAAGTTTTATAAATATTGACCCATTAATAAACAATGACAGTCTTACTATGGTTATTTGGACATCTTTGGTCGGATCCACTCACACATTTTGGGGGGTTGATAAAGTCTTCAGCTTTGACTTGAGTAAACCACGAGAACCAAACCAAAAACAGTATCGCCTATCAATAGATCTCAAGCTAACCACAAGAAAAGGATCGTTGCACTATTGACAACAATGATTAATGCAGCCAGCGGTGTATTGAGGGGGGCCAGCAGCGCCTCAAGAAGAGTGACGATAATGTCCTCTACCTCTACTTCCTCCTACCTATCAAGATCTTTACAAAGAAGCTTTACCAAATCATCCTCAAAACCAGCATCCTTTGTGAAGCAAGGTGGACCATTTAACCCAAATGCAAACCAAAACAAGAAACCATCCGGTAATGAAAAGAATTTTGCTAACACCATCCTCAAATTGAACTATAAGGCCAAGGCAACCGATGGTGCAATCATTCAAACTTTACCAGTTCTAAATACAGTCAATCTTAGAATTAACGAGATTGCCAAGTTTGAACCAGAAACCTTGAAGAAGCTTTACATCGCAGGTTCTTTCAAACCACACCAATTCAACGAATTATACCAGCAACCTGTGACACTAGTAAGACAGAAAGAGACCGTGTCAGTGCTAAACCTTTTCAACAGCTCAACACACTCTTCCTCAAATGAAAACAGATTGATCTTGACTGGTGAAGGTGGCGTTGGTAAATCGGCAACAATCACACAATTCCATGCATTGGCACTCTCTGAGCCTTCCATCTTGATCCCATTCACCAATCTAGAATCCTATCTTGATGGTTCAACAGACTTCAAGTATAACGAAAGTACAAAACTGTACGACCAACCAATGGCTACAAAAAGATTCCTGAAAAAATTCTACAATTTGAACCAGGACCAACTATCCAAAATTCCATTGTCCGAACCATACACCCCACTGATTGATTCCTCATCAAAGAGAAATGATCAATTGACCATTGAATCCTCAAAGTCTCTCCTAGACCTTGTCAAATTGGCCATACAAACAACAAACGTGAATACAACCGAAATCTTCATAACTCTTTTGTCCGAACTATCCAAACAGGAACAAATACCAGTCTACCTAACAGTTGATGATTTTACAGCATTGGTTCAATACTCAGTCACAAAATACAGAGATACACAAAACAAACCACTGAAGTATAACAGACTTCAAGTTGTTGAGTCTCTATTGGGCTACATCTCTGGAGAATCAAAGTTCAACCGTGGTGCTATACTACTGGCAACGCATGACAACCATAAACATTCAGATACGATTCCAGTTGCTCTTGGTTTGAAAAAACCAAATTTCTACGCTAAGGAATCCCAGTGGGATAGATCTCTCACCGAAAGGCTCTCCTTGAACCAAGGATTGAACCATCTTGAAGTTTCCAAGTTTTCTATCGAGGAGACTCAGGCCCTAGTTGCACATTTGAAGAGGTGTGATGCTATCCATAATGAATACCAGGAAGAATTGGAGAAAAGTATCTTGGATGGTGATGAGGATGAATACGTTAAGAGATTGGCTGGTAGGAAGTACGTTGCATCTGGTAATGGTAATCCTAGGTTGATCATCAAGTCTTGTGTTATGGATTACTGTTAGTAGGCAATAACAATTGACTCCTTGTATATATTCTCCTAATAAAAAGAAAACAGAAGCATAAAAAACACTCTAGTGACTTTTTTTTCGCTTACAAAATTAGAACAATAAAGAGCACATATACAAAACATACAAATTTTACAGTTGTTTTCAAAAGCAAAAGATCAATCTTCATCATCATCAATCAACCTTGCTTCCTCCTTTTGGGATCTGGCTCAGTACTACCACCACCACCACCACCGGCATCGCCATATTTAGGACTATCAGTCTTACTGTACGTTGGAAGCTCTTCAAACCCATCGCTCTCATAATACTCATCATTATCGTTCTCTTCTTCCGCTGTTGGTTTCGCAGATGATTGCTGATGATGTTGATGCTGTTCTGGCTTGAGCGTAGTAGAACTCTTAGCAGGTGGAGGAGCTTGAGCTTGAGCTTGAGGATGGGGATGTTTAGACGGACCGTCGGCACTTCCGTCGGTTGCTGCTGCTGCGTGCATCTGCTTCTGCTTTTCCCTCTGTTGCCATCTCGTTCTGATTTCTTCCTCTGCATCTTCCAATTCTTCCTTTTTCACTGAATCTTCGATAGACTTCAACACTTTCAAAACAACATTGATATAGTTTCCGTGTGACTTGTCATCTCTGAACCGTAGGAATCTCCAGTTACCTTCCTCATTACGCCTCACCTCTGCTATCCTACCGTTGAATGATTCTCCAGTCTCTTTCCAAGATTTCCATTCTTCGTCTGTTAAGGTTAGCTGGTTCCATTCTTCATAGTTTTTGAAGCTGTTTCTGTATTCTCCACCGTTCTTTTTCGTGTTTGATGCAATGTCTACATCATCGCTTGAATCTTCACCTCCCTTCCAAACGTATAGCTTTGCCTCTGGTTTGGCATCATAGTTTGGGTACTCTCTGTTGGGATCATGCTTTGGAAGATCCTCGTCTGTAAACATAGGAAACACAAGCCTTATCTTGAAATCAATGGTGTTCTCCTCGGCAGGTTTCCATTTTAGTAGGGTAGAATCAGTTCCTGAAACATATGGCGTATCACAACAGGTCAGAATCAATCCATCGGAAACATACGTCAAGTTTTTCATCTCTTTGAAGATCTTGCGTATCTTGAAAGGTTGTGTCATGTTCTTAAAATCGAGTTTGAATGGGAACTGTGCACAGGCATCGGGGAAACTTCTTCTTAGATCCATATAAGGTTTGTGGAACTCTTGTTGGGCATGGTACAATCTCTTCCATAGATTCTTGTGCATGACACTTACCATGTCCATTGCAAGGCAGTCAAATATCAAGTATCTTATCTCTTTGACTCCAGTCATTGGATTCACACTCCACACTAGCTCACCATCCACTATAGTACCATTATGCGACGAGTCGAAATTCTTGTTCGTTCTTGGGAAATGGAAATTAGGGATCATGTAGTATTCGTTCTCACGGTTGATCAAGAAGGTACCTTCTTCCCCTGTATCTTGGTTTATCAAAACGAACAACAAGCATCTAAGTCCATCAGACTTCTCACAAACTAGATAGTCCCTGTTCATTAGGTTGTTTGTTAGGTGATCCCTTGTAAAACTGACCGGTTGTGAACCTGGAAACGCATTGAATCTAGTCCTTGTTATCTGTGCCACTTTGGTCTTCAAGTAGTGGGAGACTTCACCTGACACAAGTTCTCCAGGTATATCTGGCACACCTCTATCCATTGGTATGTATTGTTATTTGTGGCGGGGTGATAGGTACCGATAAAGTATATCTTGGTGGCAATGTTGCTATTTCTGATGTCTAATGATATGACGCTTGAAAAGACTATGGGCTGGACTGGTATTATAGCTATAGCCTTGTTGTTGTAATGAACCAACCACCTGAGAACCGTTTGCGTGTGCAAGAGACTGTGCAATTTTCCAACCTCTGGAAACCTGCACGCACCCTGGATGTACGCTCTTTCACTGCTGCTCCCACCACTACAACCTCCAAGGGAAAGGATTTGTCTTTTTTTCAACATTGCTGAACCCCATTGAATTCCACTTAAAATCTCTTTGAATGTCAGATTTAGCATAGTAGGTGAAGTATTATCTGGATCGATAGCTTTGCGTGTGACCGACCGTATAACCACATACCGCACACTTCGGAGAGAGTTCTAAAACAGCATCCTATTTTTTCTCACTTTTTACCAGAACCCATCCCTCGCCCAACAGCCTGTTCCAGCAAAAACGGCTATTCTGATACAAATTACAACTGTTCAAATATCGATAGGTATCCATACCTGTTCCATTCATTTCCGCATTTACATTACTTCTTTTCATTTGCATTAGCATTAGCATCAGCATTCAAAGCTTTTTGCACAGGCTGCCTGAAAAATTGCACACAAGCTCAGAGAAGTTCTAGCAATGGAGCAGTCCGGCGATACAACACCCAATCGTCCCAAAAGGAAAACAACGGTAAACGTTAACTACAAAGAAAAAGCAGAGACGGATATTGGATATAAGAACGGCTCTTCCACATTTCAGCGCAATTCTTCTTCGATATCATCCCCATCGTCCTCTTCGTTGTCCTCTCTGCCTTCGTCTTCCAAGCTCTCCTCATCCTTGCAATCGTCCACTTCTTTCTCTTCAAAGCAGTCATCAAGAAGAACATCTACCCCTTTGCCTCTCAAGCCAAGTTCATCTTCTGCATCTAGTGCTAAACTATCATCGAAATCAAGCGAGAAACTAAAAGATCAATGGATACCAGTCGACGAAGTGATACCTTGGAACTGGCAGTCCCCTGTCAGATCACAGGACCGCTTCGATATTGTACCTGACTTCAAAAGTGCCAAAGTTGACGGCAGCACGCTCACGATGAAAGATGGAACAAAGATTCGTAAAGGTGATTGCATATACATGGTTTGTGAACCGCCTGGAGAGCCATACTACGTGGCAAAAGTTATGGGGTTTGCAAAGAAAGATAAAGACAGCTCTACCAAGAGTGCCAAAAACTATCAATTTGAAGTTTGCTGGTTCTATAGGCCCAGAGATTTGAACCGTAAGTTCAGCGATTCAAGATTGTTATTTGCATCTTTGCATAAGGACGAATGCCCTCTAATCAGTTTCAGGGGACATGTAACTGTGAAACACAGATCGGAAATTGAAGACTTTGACAGTTACAGGATGATGCCCAACAGTTTCTACTTTGACAAGCTTTATGACAGATACATGATCAAAATGTATGAAGTCTTACCCAGCCAGAAATTGAAAAACTTACCACAGAATTACTACAAAGCTTTGAATAAGCGATATCAATACGTTTTTGTTGAGATCGGTAGAGGTCAGGATCTACTGTCGGCTCCAAAGAATTGCGAGAAGTGCTATCAGTGGGCCGCCTCATCTGACTGCATTCAATGTTTAAAGTGTGAAAAGATATACCATTTGCTCTGTCTAGAGCCTCCTATCTTGACCAAACCCAAGAGAGGTTTTGCATGGTTTTGTGCTGCCTGTAACAGACAAGCCGAAAACGAAATGACTGCCAAAAGGGGCAAAATGTTGGAAAGCAACTTGCCATCCCAGATTGCAGCTTCATTGAGTTCCGATGGAATCGATCTATCGTCTGGCGTACAGGATACAAACGAGTCTCAAGAATCTTCACAGCTAGACGACACAGGAGACTCTCCGGTCAGCTCGCAGTCTGCACCGAAATTGAAGTCTGGCGTGGAATTGGACCCATCTGTGAGCCTTCACTCAGCTGAAAACAAGCTTTCAGAGACTTCTGGCTCTGTTGCTCATCACCTGCCGACGTATGAAGAAATGGCAATTAAATTCTTGGCTGCAGATAGCCAAACCAGCCTGAAAAGAAGACGAGACATTGAAGAGTGGCCGTATAGGTACCTGGGAATGCACGCAAAGTTGGAAGATGCATTGGACCTTCAAGACAGGCCGTATGCAAGAGCAGCATCCAGACTAGGATCGAAACATCAGTTCACGGGTATGGTTGACTGGTTTGACCATCCTGTCCAGTACTATGACCCATTGAGCAAGGATATAACCTCCAAGCAGGGCAAGTCTAAGAAGAAGAAACAGTCAAATAGGCCATCACAATCACCAAGTCCAGCATCAACAGAAGGTAGCTTCAAGTTGCTGGTCCCTGACCAATATAAGGATGTTGATCCCAAGGATTTTCCCCCATGGCTCCAACCCAGACCCAAAGGGTACGTTGAGAGGGGTAGTGATGAAACCGTTGATTTACTATGGAGAAGCACGCCTAATGTGGTTGACAATAGATCATTTGAGGAAATGGTCGATCTGTACATAGAGAAATGCCAGCCATATGCTGAAAGACTAGGTATCATTCCAACGACTCCAAATTTTATGGATGCTATACTCAAAGTATTAATGGATAACAATTATGATCCCGAAAGGGCAATTTCAGAGATCCCAAAGTTTACGAGGGAGTCTCTCAAAGAGCCAACGTTCTCAGTTGAGGAGATAAAAAAATTCGAGGCTTCAGTGAAGGAAAATGGTAGCGAGTTGTATCCTGTCTACCAGGAGGTTGGCACTCAGACTTTAGCAATGATAGTTAGGTTTTATTACCTGTGGAAAAAAACTCCAGATGGGCATTTGATATGGGATAACTACAAGGGAAGACCGAAGAACAGATTCAAGCCAGCATCCAATAGTGGAGGGTTGGACATTTCAGCACCGGATGATGACTCTGCATTCAGCACTGCAAAGATTGAATCGCAAGGTGTTGAATTTATATGCAAGCATTGTAACACTACACATTCTCGGCAATGGTTTCGTGTGTCGGGTGCAACGCTTCCTGTATCTTCTGACGAGCCATTCACAGGATTGTGCTTCAGATGTGCAAAGCTTTGGAGAAGATATGGTATAGAATGGGAAGACCCTAACGACGTCAATAAGAAACAAGGACAAAGGGGAGGAAATGGCTGGAAGAGAAAAGTTGAAGCTGAGTTAATGGAAGATTCCAGGATGATAGCTGAAGCTAGAGAAAAGTACAAGTTGAAACCTAAGAAATACACGGCTGCAATGTTGGCTTCCTCAAGCATGAATGGTTTCAGTTCAAGGAAGAGGGAATTTACTGATGAAAACAATACCCGCGGTGATACGACCAAAAAGTCCAGGTCTTCTAATTCTGCCAGTGGGTCTCGCTCTGAATCGCCTGGCAAGCCTGCCAGATCCAAAACCTCCCATATTAATACACCAGCATTGGGATTCACTGTTGACAATCTGGAAGATGAATCATCCTCGACTTCAAAAGCTGCAAGGTCTAGATCATCAACTACCAAAAATGATAATGGCAAGACTTTCAAAGTCACAATTCCTTATGCCGATACCAGGCCGCATATATCTGATGATGCCAATGGTGACATAAACGATGGTAGTTTGATTCTCAAGGGTAAGAAACGTACATCAACAGAGGTCTCGCGCCCTACCAAGAAGAAAGCGAAGGGTGTCAAGACGACACCGCTAATGGATGAATCAACGCCTCCTAACAGCTCGAATGCCACCGCATTTAAGCATTTGGCAAACATGATGAACGCGAGATACAGCAGCAAATTTGAGGTTTTCAATCCATTTTCTCCGGGTAGCGATATCCTGGCCAATCAAATTCCGGTGCAATATAGGATAGCAAAAAAGGAAATCATTTCTCAGTGGAACGCATACATTACCAAGAAGCCAGGAAAGTATAAGGGATCCACCAGAAATACTAAAGCCCCTAAAAAGGGCATGGGTACCTTTGATAGTTCTAATGAAGGCGATGTCGTTGATAACGGTGCACTGAGAGCATCAGCGCCGACTTCAGTGGCGGCTATGTCATCAGTGTTGCCACATGGAATAAGTTCGCTACCGCTCTACGATCCACAATCTAGGCCATGCTGTGTGTGTCGAGAAAGTACTGGGGATGATCAAAAGCTGTTGTCAAAATCTATTGAAGAGATGTTGATATGCACTAACTGTGGAGTCAATGTTCATTCATCATGCTATGGGATTGAGCTCCCTAATGACCTACTTAGACTTCCATCGAGCTACAAGTGGCTCTGTGATCCATGCTCTAATGACTTGCACCCTATAGTATCAACTCAATACCTCTGCTGTCTGTGTAACGCCAGAGAATCTGATCATGATAGTGCGATAAAGGGAAACCCAATTTCTATCCCGGATGCATTGAAAAGAACATATTCTGGCTCTTGGTGTCATGTGGTATGTGCTCTATTCAATAGTGACTGCACTTTTGGTGATACTTCCCGGTTGCAACCTGTCTTTGGCACTGAAATATCGCTATTGAAACGCATCTTTGACTTTTGCAACCTTTGTGGAGCTGATGGTGGTGGGCTTGTTGGTTGTAAGATTTGTTCAAAGGCTTTTCATGTTACTTGCTGTCAGCTTTCAGGTGATAAGTACTTCATTGGCTTTGAATTATCTTCAGACCCTAAATCAAAAGGTCTATCATTAAAAGTTGGTAATGGTCTCAGCGGTAAACCTGTGCCCACCATCATTTGCAAATCACACTTCTCTGATGAGAATTGTGCTAAGTTGTTGAATAACATGTCTCTTGTTCCATTGAGGGCTTATGGGAAACCTTCTAAGGGCAAAGCGGCACAGACATTGCTAAAGTTATACTGCAATGAGGCAAAGAAATCGGATGGGATGAGATCTGGCCAGTTGGCTAGACAAATATATAAGAAAAAGTGTGAAGTGGCTTTTGAGTACTCCTCCAAGTTCAGTACACATGAACAACAGCAATCCGGCAATGGCTCTGTCCAGCATTCTTCCTTACCAAATCTTCCAAGGGGTGGTTCACCTCTTTTAAACACTACAGACAAGCAAGGAAGCCACCAGGGTGAGATCATATCCATCATGGATGAAAAGGCCAATTGTAAGTACTGCCACAATTCAAAGTCTCTATTTTGGTACGACAGTGATGATCACTCTGAGAAAATATGTCACCAGTGCCATGTGCGGTTGAATAGTGGAGTGAGTTTGAATGACAGCATACCAAATTTGAAGTCGAGCCTGTCTGGGTTGAAGTTGAACGGTTCCAAGTATGGGGTCTCTAGTTTGAATGATAGGCTGGTGGTTTCGCATGCTTCGAAGGCCAATGGCAGTACAAGGGTGTCAATTCAAGACATGTTATCATGATAGCGCCCCGGCCTTAGTATTGAGTCAAATTTCATAGTATCAAACTCAAGTTATCCTATATAAAGCATCCTTGGTTAATATCTGAACCTTTTTTGGGATTTCTATCTCGTTTAATCGTGACTTTTGTAGCTTTATTAACTTTCATAACAATTATCAATGGTATCAAATACTATAAAGGAAGAAAACACAGACTTCTCACTTCGAAGGCGTCAAGCATCTAAAAAGCCGCTGTCTAATGCCCTTTCTATTCTTTCAATATCATCTAGATTCGTAGCACTGGCTAACTCCTGCTCTAGTCTGTTCCTATCTTCAAGACTCAGCTTATTGAATGTCTTTTTGACAGTCTTTTGGGTACGGTCGGCACTATTATTCACTGTCTCTGCAATGTGAACAGACACATCCTGGGACCCGTTTTCGATACTTCCAGCATCGTCAAATATCCTTTTGGATGCTGCACTTGGACCATCCAAAGATTCACCAAATACTAAAGAGGCAGCTTCTTTTTCTCTCTGTTTGACTCTCTGGAAATCCAGAACTTCCAGACTTGGAATCAACCAGATCATGAAAAGTCTATAGTTGGTAACCTTGACAACATCATTGCCAGTCAAATACAAATTCTTCAAACTTTTCAACCTCTTCAATGGTACCAGGGAAGCCAAATCTGACAAATTATTATCAATAAGAGAGATTGTGTGAATGTTATCATAGTTTAACGACTCGTCAAGACTGACCCTTGAGATCCTGTTCATTCCAAGCAAAAGGGTACTTACCCTCGTCAAACCTTGCGAATCTGACCAATCATCATTTGTCAAAATCGGAGAAATAGACGGGATATTCGACAAGACACGGATGTCATTTCCTGTGAGGTCTATTATGTCAAACTGTTCCTTTACCAAATGAAGATTTTCAAGGATGGAAATTTGGAGCGAACGTAAAGAGAGAGATCTTTCGTTGGTTGGCGTGATGTATGTTGGAAGATCTCCTATGAGAGAGGGCGTTAGTTTCATGATTGAATGATTATGTATTATTCAGCAATAATTATCTCTTTAAAAGTTATCAACTTCCCAGAAAAGGATAGATTGGTTGTTGTCATAAAACTAGTCTGAAAAGTAACAGTATAGGAGGAGAATATATAAATATAGGAACACAGCGAATCTGGAATAAAACTTTTCACGGCGGTGCAGACCTTTAATTCCCGTCTTCATTCTTGGACAAGCTGATCCCTTCTGACTTGACTTATCTATTAAAATCCTTTGTATTGATTGCCAGACTAATACATATAGTTTCAGAGACAACTGAAAGCAACACCAGCGGTTGACACTACAAGATAGCCATGAGGTAAACCCACAAGCCGCCGCACATCAGCATGGATTGCCACGTCGATCAGAAAAAGTCCTATATTATAATGAGCTTTCAAAAGTGTCGGGTAAAACTTTATCAACAAAATGGTAATGTATATGAAAGAGATGAAACAATCTAAGAAAAAAAAAGACATGGGAAAACACAAAATAATAAAGACCGTGTATTCCTAAAATAAATGAGACAAGATGGAATGAATATGATTAATGTAATGTGACAGCGATACAAATCATGCGGGAACAGTTCACAGAGTGGGGGGAAAATAGAAATAAGAGTATTGAAAAAAGATAAAAGTATTAAAAAACACACACGCGCAAATCAGGGAGATAAACATCAGAGAATGGAATGTTTCTGAATTTTTAAGTATTGTCAATTGCTGGCTGAGCTGACTTAGTCTTGACAATTTCTTTCAAGACGGCATCGTAGGTTTCACTAACCGCAGAGTCAACCTTGAAAACATCAGTGTGATCGGCATCATCTTTGACTGAGTCAGAATCTCCCATTGAATCACTAGAGCTCATATCGTCCTCTTCATCAGTGGTTGTCGCCGTAGCATAGTCCTGAGTGGCACTGGATGCAGGACGCCCACCAGCTAAAGGATCCTCAGAATCAGAAGCCTTACCCGTACTACCACCAGAAGACAACTTTGAACGTACAGATGCACCACCTGAATTTCTAGCATTTATCATCGTGTTCGTCTGAGTAATCTCAACGTTCTTCAACGAGATGTCAATGAGGTCGTCCAACGAGGAACTATGGGTATCGTTTGTCAAATCGTCAGACTTGTGCATGTCAACACGTTTGCCATAGATATCGGACAAACTCACTCCAACGTCTTTCAAGCTCTTGACAACCTGCACAAAATCAGTAACATCAACCGAAGACAGCAAAGCCTTCTTTAACATCTCCTTATTGAGAGGCTTTCCAGTGCATACAAATGGAGACTTTTTCGCTGATGACAAAGAGAGGTGTGCTGGTGGTGAAGAAGACAACGATGAGGTTGTTGCTGAAGAGGAAGACGATGATGCTGAGGATGATATAGGATGCTGTTTAGACTTGATGGCAGAAATAGCAGCTGCTTGGGCTTTGGCACTGTCGGAAAACACCTTAGCCTCTTCGCTCAACATGGCTTCAGAAGTTGATCTTTCCATCGACACAAGACCTTCGGCAGCCTTGATCTCTACTGTCTTGTTATCGGTGTCGTTTTCATTCTCATTTTCAACTGAAGAAACGAGAACTTGTGAAGATGGCCTGGAGGTTTGCCCAACAGTTAGGAAATCCTTCTTGGGCTCCTGAGGTTCGAAATAGGTACCGGCCTTGGTATCGATAGCTAACCCTAGAGCAGCGGTCAACTCTGATGGTTTGTAGTATTTGGCATATGTATTGTTGATCAAGGTCAACCCTTTAACAATGGATGAATCAATGGTGATGAGTCTAATCAATGCCTCCTTACCTTCAAAGTTCAACTGGTTTTTAAGTTGCAAGTGTATCAACTCGTTGATCGTCGCATGCAACTGTCTGCGTAATCTGGCCGCTTCAGCAAGAAAGCGGGACACTTTTTCTGGATCAGCAGAATTAGTCGAACTCGAACTGATTATCTCCATCATGATATCGGTAAAGGACCTCTGGCTTGAAGAACCTGAATCGGTTGACCTAGCTGAGGCAACAAGACTCTGCAATAAATCAGCCGAGGAGTTGTTCTCAGAGTATAAGGCCCTCTCCATGTTTCTCATTGTCATCATCCCAATTTTCTCCTGGAACTTTTGTGGAACATCATCGGTGTCGAAATCCAAAGAAAAGATGCTGGTGGAGTTCTTCAACGAGTGGCATAGAGAAATGCAGCAAGCTTCAGTTAGCTTGTTGCCGGCTATTGACACGTAGTTCAAATTCTTCGCCAACGGTAATGTCTCGATCAATTGAATCATGGAAACCTCTGTTAGATCGTTGTTATCCAAAGCCAGTCTAGATAGCTGTGTGAACAAAGGTAGATAAATGATAAACTTCTTCATGAATCCAGGGAATAGTTTCTTGTTGCACGAGATATCGAAGTAATGCAAGTATGGCAATTCTGATAGAGCATCAAACAACTCACGAGTATCTTCGTTATCCAGCAGGTTGCAATTGTTAAGCGAGATCAAGGCAATGGTCCTTCTGCTCTCTGCATTTTTAGTGAATTCGATGAACGGACGAAGCTTTGAACCGAGATCGTTGTAACCCAGGTCAATACCAACGAGTTCCTTGTTAGCACACATCCATTTGGAAATAATCTCACATTGCTGATAGCTTAGTTCGTTATATGCCAACCCTAACTTTGGAACATTCTTCAAACCAAGCATAAACAAGTCTTTGAAGGCAGCCAAGTCGTTGATCTTGCAACCTGTAAGAACCATCTCACGGATGCCGCCTCTAATCATCAACGTTGCAGTCATCAATGGCCAATCCATGTCTGATCTATCTTGTGAGTTGCACTGCATTCTATCGTCTGTCTGAGGCTGTTTGGAGTCACCAGTGGATTTCTTCAACCTTTGCACCCTCAAGCTCAAGGCATAGCATTGCGAAATGTCTAGTCTTCTCAATGCTTTGTTCGTGGATAGAAAACAGCACAACAGCTTCCAACCGTTGGCGTCAATTGGTGTATTTCTCAAGGAAAGCTTTTCCAAATACTTCTTGCTCGTTAGAGCACTCAATATTATCCTGAACATCTCGTCCGTCAAACAGACACCATCGAGCACTATGCAATTGATAGGAGCAATTCTGATGAAGTCTGAAAACGAAAGCACTTCGATCAAAGATGGACGTGGGTTACGCAACTGTAACACTGGTAATGGATCTGTGTATCCCTTTGGTATCTGTTTAAGTGTTGCAGGAATTGGCAAGATTTCTCTCAAGTGGCAACACCTGGTATATAGCTCATCCAACTTCAATGTGACTACAGGTTTTGCCATTTGTTTCTTACGTTTCACCATTGGTTTATCAATTGTAAGGTTTCCAGACGTCTTCACGCGTGCTTCCTCGTCTCCCTCATCGGCGTGTGTGTTGTCCCTTGCTCTTTGTGCTGCCAGCGCTTTATCTGCTTTGTTGATGGTTAAATCGAAAGAGTTCATGGATGATGTGGAACCAGTCTTCTTCATGGATAGTGACCCTCCTAAGGACGATCCTGGTGTTGTTGCTGTCTGTCCAGATCCAGCTGCTACTGCTGCGGTGGTGTTGACCATGCTGGAGGCTGGGCTGCTTGTAGGTGTTGCGTCTGACTCTTCCTCCGGTTGGCCGTCGCTTTGATGTAGCAACTTCAAATGTGCCGAACCACCAACGACAATACCGACAGTTGCTGTAGCTCTATCCTCGGGATTGACCTTATGGATGATCAATTCCCCGTCTGGGCCAACTTCAACATTACCCTTTCTTGGATGCCTGGATGGGATCTGCTGTGGAGGATCGTTGACAAATGTTGTAGTTGCAAACGCCACTCTCTTGAGTGGTTTGAGTTCTTTTAACACCTTGATTGGAGGAGATTTATCAACTTTTGGAGGCGGTGGTGTGTGTGCTACCGATTTGGACGAAATAACAGAGATATCATCTGCCATCTGTTCGTTCGATATGATTCTCAACAGTGCATTGGGTTCTTTCTCGTTGGATATCGTTCCAGTTCTGGTTCTATGGATAAGTGAGCCAAACATTCCAGATTGTTGTTGCTGTTGCAGTTGTAGCTCCTTTTCCCTCTTCTGGTTCTCAAACCATTCTAATTCTGCAGATTTGTTGTATTTTGGATGAGAGCTAAAAGCTGATGGAAGCTTTGGTTTATCAGGATGGGGTGGAATGGTGTTCAAGTCGTACTTTATGGATGATTCTATTGAAGGTGCAAATACAGAGAAAACAGAATCATTCAAAGAATCCTGGCTTGACTTGTTACCGTTTTTTTGTCTTTCCAATCCTTCGGACACATCTTTCAAATATTCATATAGTTTGGGATCGACAATTCCTTTGTACTGCTCTGCAACAGTCTTGCTAGCTTTCTGATCAAATATATTGTCCAGTGTCGATTCATGTTGTTGAAACAGTCCATCTATGGTCTTCATTGGTGCTTGAACTCTACTCATGGCCTCGTTTCTTCGTTGCTGTTGATATTGTTGTTGTTGTTGTTGCTGCTGTGCCGAGGGAGTTGCCGATGAAGGTGAAGTTATTGACCCTCTTCTAGAGGAGTTCGGAGACAGTGGATGTGGCGGTGATTTTGGGGAATAGTCTGACTCATCCTTCTTTCCAGAAAAGAGCTTTTTGAAGAAACTCTTCTTCTTTGGCTGTTCTAGTGGAGGTCTCTGGTTCTCCGATATTGCAGAAAGGCTCCCTCTACGGCCATAGGCAGATGTGGCTGATTCTAAAGATGAAATGTTTGTAGGGGTTCTCTTCAGTTGGTTTCCATCTGGTAGCTCGGATTTTTGAAGGGTGTCATTTTCAGTGGAGCCTCTTACCATTAGTGATTCATCCATTGTTTTTGATCTTTCCAAAGGGGTAAAGGATGGATTGTTCGAATTTTTGCTCACGTTTGTATCTGTTGTAGAGAGGGATGGTAGTGCCTTTGAGTTGTTGGAGGATGCCAAAGATGGGGATTTGATGGGAGTCAGCGTGTCCCTTGGAGCCACCGAAGAGGAGAAACTGTCACCTCTTAGAAACCAATCATATTCGCCCGATTCTAGAGTTGATTTCACCTTGGATAATTCACCTTGCAGCCTTGTACGTAGTTTGTCATGTTGAGACAAAACCTTTTGTTTGTCTAGGCTGGGCATTGTTGTGTTGTATTTGTGGGGTGTACGAATGTATCAAGGTGTATGTTGGGTAGCAGTCTATGCAAAGTATGTGATGTGATGTGATGTGGGACTAGAAGGATTAGATGGGCCACTGGATCTGAAAAGAAGAGGAAAGAAGGATAACAAAAGGAATGAATGACCAGAATAAAAAGTGGGATGAGAATAGCCTTTTGTGATGAGCTATATATGGAGAAGTAGATGAGCGATATAGAGATTGAAGAATGGGGCTGATTGAGGGGAGGCGGCTGGATTTATGGGATGAAGAGTAGAAAATATGGATGTATATATATCAATCGAAGAGGAAAGATGAAAGGAGGAAAGAAGAGGAAGGGGGGGAAACGAGAAGGAGAATGTATAGAAAGGATAGTAAGTGGGTAGTACCGAACAAGAGAGAGAGAGAGGGATTAATTGCACTGACCTCACCAACCAACCCATTCTTTCCCTCTCCCTCTCTCTCTCCCTCTCTCCCTCTCCTTTCACATTACGTAACATCTTATTGTATTACCCCGGGTGGGAGGGACTGAAACTTATGACACATAAAAGAACATTGACAGACTACTGGTACCTTTCATTATAGAGAATCCAACTCCTTTCCATTTTTAATGTTGTTTGTAACCTTTACATGTCACCAACCTTACCTTATGGAACACATTCACATTGGTGAATATCGATTGATCCTCAAACCCCTCAATTGTTGATCATTCTATATCATCCCATTTTGAATTGTCATAATACATACCCACAATGGCCATTTACTCCATCTACATAACATCGAAATCGGGCTCGTTGCTCTACCAAAAAGACTTCAAGACCTACAACTCTCCCATCACAAAGCAGAGCTCCAATGACTACTTGGTCATAGCAAGTACGCTTCATGGTGTTCATGCCATCTCCTCAAAACTCACACCTTTAGACTCAGCAGCAACATACACTTCGAGTAAACTACCCACAAATTCAAACCGTACAGGGCTTCGATTGATCTCAACTTCAATGTTCAACATCTATCTAAACCAGACAGTCACAGGTCTCAAGATAATACTATTCACATCAACAGACATGGGTGAACTACGAGTTGCCTCCATATATGAAAGACTTTACGAGTTGTACTGCAATTATGTCTTGAAAAATCCCTTTTATAGATTAGAGATGCCAATACGGTGTAGGCTTTTTGACGATAGATTGAACGGGGTCATTGCCATTGCTAATGAACAATGATTGGCTAGGTTATATACGGCATCCTTCACTTGTATACAATACTTTATTAATAATACTCTTTACTACTATTATAATTATATTTTCGTACCTTCCCTCAAACTAGCACCACAGTCAATCAATCACTCTTCCGTTGCCGGATCACCGAAGAATAATGCACCACGCCAGCCTGTTGCAGCTGCATATGCCATATACATATCCTTAACAAGCAGGCCAGAGAGGAAGCAAAAATTTCATTAATCTACAATCATCACCCACACACACACACCTACAAACTACACTTCCTCTTCTTCCCTACGATACAAGCAAAAACATACTGATAAGCATAATTTTGCCCTCAGTAATCTCTTTGAGTATCATCTTACTCTGAATACACCTCCATCAGCACCAAATCAATCACAATGAGAGACATCGTCATCCTGTCGGGTTCATCAAATCCAGCCCTTGCAGAAAGAGTCTGCAATAACTTGGGCCTACCAAAGGGTAAAGTTGAGTTGAAAAAATTCGCCAATGGTGAATCCTCCGTTCAGTTTGGAAATTCGGTTAGAGATAAGGATGTTTTCATCATCCAATCCGGTTCCGGCCATGTCAATGATAACTTCATCCAACTGACCATCATGATCTCCGCTTGTAAGATCTCATCAGCAAAGAGAATCACCGTCGTTTGCCCGTTGTTCTTCTACTCAAGACAGGCAGAATCTCCATCGAGCAAAAGAGGTACCCCTTCCCTATTATCCACTGGCAACCTTAAAAACATCAATCTACTAGACAGCATACCACCTTCTCCAAGACCTCTCTCTAGAACGGGTGCTCCTGCCGTGGTTTCCACTGGTAACGGTAGCGGGACCAACCCTACTTCGGACGCCTCTCCAAAGGACATCATCAACCAGAAATACACACCCAACTCAATAGTAAGCCCATCGCCATTGAATCCAACCACCCGTCAACAGCAGCCAAAACCAAGCACGCCCAAATCAATAGCAACAAACGCATCGGCACTAGCACTTCCAACCAACTACAAATCTTGGATAGCACAATCGGGAACCCTCATAGCCAACCTCCTAACATCGGCCGGTGCAAACCAAATCATAACAATGGACCTCCACGATCCTCAGTTTCAAGGTTTCTTTGATATCCCAGTTGACAACCTTTACTCAAAACCCCTCATTCAACATTACATAATAAACTACATTCCAAACTACAAAGACACAGTGATTGTGTCTCCAGATGCAGGTGGAGCCAAAAGAGCAACGTTGATAGCAGATGCACTAGGGTTAAGCTTTGCATTGATCCATAAAGAACGCCGTCAAAAGATCACAGTTGATGCCGGTGCCCCCGGTCTCGATGGTTCCTCCGCTTTGGAGAATAGCCAAGGTGCCGCCGTCATGATGAACGGTGCTGCTAATGCCTCTGCTTCCTCCATGCTGATGATGCTAGGACAGGCTCCACTGCTGCAACATTCACCTTCCACGGCTTCGTTGAACGGATTTGGTACTTTGAACGCTGGCGGTGCTACCAATGCTGTCAATGTGCCTTCTACGCCGGTGATTAATGAAAAGTATGTCGCTACAACGATGCTAGTTGGTGACGTTCACGATAAAGTGTGTGTTCTGATTGACGATATGGTTGATAGTGCAAGCACCATCACGAGGGCTGCAAAGTTGTTGAAAGATCAGGGTTGTGTCTACGTTTACGTTCTGGTCACTCATGGTATCTTCAGTGGAGATGCTTTGAAGAAGATAAAAGGTTCTTGTATTGATAAGTTGATTACCACCAACACCGTGGATCAGGATGAGCATTTTATAGAGCTTGGTGAAGAAGGTAAGATGGTTGTGTTGGATGTCTCAAGGATATTCTCAGAGGCCATCAGAAGAATCAACAATGGTGAATCTGTCTCCATGATTTATGACCAAGGTTGGTGATTCCAGAATTGGGTCATTCCAAGTTTGTGAAGTATTTTTTTTAATTTATTTTGCTTGACAAACTTCATATTGTTCAATAATACACTATCTCTTTCTGCCCCTGAAGGGATAATCTTTTATATTTCTTATTTTCAGAAGCAAATTCAAATAAAAACAAAAATTAAGAGTGTCGATAGTAGTCAATAAATACATGGGTAGGGTGCGAAAAAGGACAAAAAATATAGTTCAAGTTTAAACAGTCATATAAATCATATATGTACAAAAGCCACACATTTCTAAAACGGAACGTCTCCACCCCAATAATCAAGCAACCTGTTGCTGAATACTCTTCTGTCTCTGCTTTTCAATCTCGATCTTCAGGAGATCCTCCTCCGTGATCAAATGATGTGTATGATCACCCTTTCTAATAACTTTTGTCTCTTTGTAATCGTCCTCGTCACCATCGATATAGCAAGCTTCAATACGTTGGACAAACTCATGGTTAAAGACACCCTCTATGGTGGCCCTTTGCGCAGGGTCCAACAGAAGCATACTACCAATTAACTCGCAGCTAGAGCTGGGCAATAGTCTCAACAACCTCTGAGGACCCATAACCTTCTTTCTTCCATTTTCATCATCCGTGGCTTCAGGGGCCGCAACAAACGCCTTGTACGATTGATCGCTCATCTTTGGAATCTTCCATGGAAACCTATGCAACACCATACAGCAGAACATGATGGCAAGAGACCAAATATCAACGGGTCTTGGATCATACGCAGACATGCTGAGACATTCCGGTGCCAAGTACGGATCCGAACCAACGATACCTCTGGCTTTGATGATGGACGGCTTGGACCAGTCAAGTCTGCCGTCAGCCTCGTTGTCTCTCTCGTAATAGTCTGCCGGTCTGAACCTTACCGCTGATCCAAAGTCGCAAAACTTGAGTATTCCTTCTGCAGTTACTATGCAGTTGTCCAACTTGAGGTCCCTATGTGCCACGCCATGCTCGTGCATGCACTTAATCCCTTGGATCATCTGTTTGAAGTAGCACAGTATCTCATTCTTCGTCATGACTCCGCCCATGACGATTGTAAAGAAATCATAAGGGCAGTACTTCATCACCAAAACGTACAAGTTCCTCTCGTGAAGCAACTCATAAACCTTGACAATATTCTGATGCTTAAGTCCAGACAGCAAGTTGTACTCGTTTAAAACTTTGTTACGGTAGTCATAGTCCGTCTCCCTTGGATTTTGCGGTCTGAATTTCTTGATTGCAAACACGTGGTTATCCGAGGGTCTTTTCACGATCAAGACTGATCCACCGGCTCCTTCTCCCAACAGGAATTTTTCAGTGGAGTCTTTATCAGGAACGACACCGTACCCTGACACCAGACCCTTCATGATGCTATCAGATTCTGCCTCGGTCATCGACACAGTGGTTGGAGAGACAGGACTGCTATGGCGATCAGATGAAGATTTGGATCCCGGAGAGCCAACTGCGTTAGCCACTAGGGAGGATATTCCGGTGGATTTCTTGGTTTCATGACGCTCCTTATGATGAAAAATGCTGGAGAAACTGCTCGTGCTCTTTTGTGATGATGGAGATCCAATCTTGAGCTTGTTTAGTTTGTCATTAATTACATGGTGCAATTGGTCAATGTCCCTTGCTGGTGGAGATTTCTTGAAGAATCTTTTCAACTTGAGCCTTTTGGACTTCTTTGGATCTTGTTCGGAATGTTGCCGTTGCTGTCGTTGGTGTTGCCCTTTCACAGCGGAAGAAGAACCTGCTGCTGCTGCTGCTCCTACTGCTCCACCGGGTGGTGTTGCATACGCTTGGGAATCTGAAGATTCGTATGAAGAGTAACCACTAGCGTCACTCATTTTGGGTGTCAACAAAATATTAGAGGTATTGGGAGTCAATGCGACACTTGATGGTGTTGAATTGACATTATGGTTGAACGTGCCACCACTGCTATTGCTGTTGGTGTTATTGCTGGCGTTCTGATTGTGTAATGAAGGTGAGGACCTTCCGGAACTCTTTTTGAAAATTTTCGACAGCACACTGTGGCTCGATGTTGAATGCAACGAGGAAGAAGAGGGGTTCCTGTGGATGGATATTCTTGGTTGTTTTTGAACAGGCACAGATTGTTGCTGTTGTTGTTGTTGTTGGCCAGACATGATGGGAGGAACGGCTGTTGACTCCATGGTTATTGAAGCAATTGAGACGTTTTACGGCGAATTCGAACAGAGGCAAAAAGCGAAGCCTTATACTGAATGCCTTGTGCTGAGCCGTTTTCAACTGTGAAAAATAAGACGAACAGGCGATCTAGGTCGAATAATGAAATCGTGGAGTGAATCTTGGCACTCGTAGAGTGTTGAAGGGAGGACAAAGCAGGTGCTGTTTGTTAGACAATAATTAGACAGCTCGACAGGGCTTCGCATCCATCCTTAGCGGGGGCAGTTCAGTTAGTTTGCTCGCTTTATCCCCATACATTATTATCCGCGCGCACAAATATCTTTGACAGGACCGTGTGTCCAAGGCCGAGACGAGGGGCTTGAGGATCTGCGTGGTGGGCAATGTCGCAGCTACCCCAAATGGCCAGAAGGATTACGATTCCGACTCCGAATGGGCATGCACAGGAACAGAAACAGATAACTTCATCAACAGTAGAGAAACTCAAATAAAAAGAAAATACCTCCCAAATAATATAGGTAGATAGATGGATGGATGAGCGAGCGGTTTGGTTTAAAAACACAGATATGAAAACGGTGCAACCACAAAAGAACGGCGCGGATGAAATAATGTTTGGAAAGAGGATATCAAGGGATAGCAAAATGCAGTGGGTATGGCCAATTGAGTGGGGGGAAAAACACACTGGCCAAATGTGTCGAAAAAGTCAAATACCAAAAGAAAATCTAACAAAAAAACAAGTATACTAGGTGCTTAAAAACAATGAGAATAGTCAAACGTCAAGGCGAATGAATCATTTCACGACCAATCCCAAAACTTCTTGGAATCCTTACCACCTCTTGTACCACCATTGCTGGAACTACCAGAACCAGTCATACCATTACCACCAGAATTGCTCCTCTTGACGAATCTCTCCCGCTCGTCATCTCCAACCCCACTACTATCACTTCCATAGTCATCCCCTGTTCCACTACCGATGGTATACTCTGCATTCTCATCGTTCAGATGCTCCTCAATAACGGTCTTGGAAACACCCCTAATATTAACGATGTTTTCAATCATACCGTTTGACGACTTCACCGATTGAGTAGACATAATAGTCTCGGAAGAAGGGCTGGTTATACCAGGTACTACGCTACCACCACTACTGTGAGAGGTGTACCGTGGTATCGTTGTTGCAGTTGCTGATTGGTGGTTATGTTTGCTGCTGCTGCTGCCGCTGGTACCATTATGGTTACCGTTCGTCGACATTGACACTGTGGATGGAGATTTGGTTTGGGAGTGCATTGAAGACAGACCTGCCTTTGGAAGTGGGATTCCGTCGTTGCTTGCCAGAAAGTTAGCCTTTGCTTCAGAAAGATCGACAGAGTCTCTATTGTTCTTGTCGTCTGGAAGGTGAAAGCGCTTGGGCTGAGGAGGTTGTGATGAAGAAGATGAGGACGGCTCATTGTTCTTTCTTAGGATGTTATCATGGATACCATGGATGAAAGCCGCTGCTTCTGTATGATGGACGGATCCATAATCAGGGCTGGTTTCTCTGGTAGTCTTAGCCTGATCTTCAGTGCTGAGTAAATTATGCACCACCAACTGAGGCTGCTTCTTGATCTTGACGTTTGGATTTGTCGTTTGTAATGGGTTCACTGCCAAGTTTGATGGTTTCATTCCATTAGCGATTGTGGCATTGATCAAATGTTGAGGCACTGGAGATGATATTTCTCCGTTATACTCGTTGGTGTTTAGGGAATTACTTTTCACTGGAGAGAGTGGCTGCTTTGACAAAGCTGCTAGTGCAGTTGGCGATGACACTCTAAGCGGGGATCCAATGTTGGATCTCGCCCTTTCGGACATCAAGGAGTCAATACTGTCTCTCTTGTGAAAGTATGTTTGAGGTGGTAGTGATGAACCAACATTTAAAAATGGTTGTTGTTGTTGTTGCTGATGCTGGTCCTGGTGCTGTTGCTGTTGGTCTCCATCCTGTAGTGGAAGCTGTTGAGAAGTGGATCTCGAAGCGTAGAGACTGTGAAGGTAGCTAGTAACGTTTCTTTTTGACAATGGACCAGGGTTGATTCTTTTGATGTTCTTGTTCAAGTCGATGTATACATCACTCTCATCAATGATCTCCTCACCAATCAACTCTTCAATAACGTCTTCCAAAGTGAGGACACCAACAGCACCAACGTCCATACCTGGGGACTCACTAACAACAACCATGTGAGACTTACCCTCTTGAAAGTAATTGAGGATGTTCAAGCAGGATGTTTCCAAGGATGTCTCAGGTAGAGTTGCCAATGGGAAGGATGAGACAGGTAAGGCATCTTCGGGATCGTAACTGATCAAGATTCTAACCAACAACATTCCAACAAAATTTGTTGGTTCGCCAGGGAAATGGATCGGGATCCTCGAGAATCCAGCGTTGAAGATCTCTTCGACTGATTGTTCATCCAAGATTTTATCAGAGGACATGGTGTACACCTTCTCAATTGGAGTCATGATGTCACACACTGGTTTAGCCTTGAGGTCCAACACTGAGCTGATGATGGTGACTTCATCCTCGTTCAACCTTTCGACACCCATTGTCTTGTGTAAAGTGACCAAAGTCTTGAGTCCGTTCTTCTTGTAAACAGTACCATGGTCCTGTCCTAGGATGTAATCTAGCAGCATTGCAATCGGATATGCGACTGGGTACATTAAGTACATCAAGCAGAGCACAAAAGGTGAGAAGTAGGCACCAAGTTGTAGACCGTACCTGACACAGACTGATTGAGGAATAATTTCACCAAAGATGACGATGGAAAGGGTTGCCGAAAAGACAGCTGCAAACCCGCCTCCTAGGAATCTATCCAAGATCACGGGTAAAGTTTCGTTAGTGATAACATTTGAAAGTAACAAGGTGACCAACAACCAGTGTTTGCCCCTGCCGATCAATTTGAGAACTTCCTTGGAGCATTTCTTTTCCTGTGGATTACCCGAGTCGGCCATGACTTTCAAGTAGACTTCATCTTGGCCCATTAGCCCTAAGGTGAGGCCAGCAAAGATACCACCAAGTAGAACCAAGGTCATGGATGAAACCAGGTAGATGTAGAATTCACCTTCTGTTAGAGGCTGATGCTCTTTTGAAGAGGCATACAGCAGTGCTGCACGCTTGCCTAGCGGTGGTAGAGGCAATGCATTTGTGATGTTTGGAATAAGGGAGAATAGTGTGAGCAACGATCGGTATTTCGAATGTGGAGTACTGGGTGAAGGTTGTTTTGGCATTGATTAGGGTGAGTTGGATGGGCAATTGTTCTTTATGTGAATTGAAGATGAAGAGAGATTGTTGTAAGTCTGTACTTTGTGTGAGTGATCAATTGGAGTAGTGACTGTTGATTGTAGGGCCTGTAGAGTTAAGGCAGAATACTGTTGGATGTTAGTTGATGTAGTCTAGTCTATAGCTGCTGGCTGATGGCTATTGTCGTTGTTGTTGTTGTTGTGTGTCTTGTTTAACTGTCTAACTGTCTAACCGACTGCAATTGAAATTAAATTTGAGGAATAAATATCCTGGCTGCTCCACCCGCCCTCCCCGGCGTGTCTCCGTGGCAGTGGGCAGTGGGCAGTGGGCAGTGGGCAGTAAAATCGCGCGCGCTGCAGTCATCAGACGGGCAGCAAAGAGTGCGGCGGTGCAGCAGATGCAAGGGCCATCCCATTCATTGCCACGTCTACCCAGGAGAACGGAAAGCTTCAGCTTATTTCAAGTTTTGATGGAAAAGAGGGTATAATATATAACGGAACAACAGATTAAGATTTAGATTAAACACGAGTAACAAAGTAAAGACAGATTAGAGCAAAAGAGTAAAAAAAACATGGTGAAAAAAATACAAGATGAAGATGAACGCAACGTCAGCATCAGTAAAAACACTCAATAAGAGATAGAGAGAGAAAGAGAAAGAAAGAGACAGAAAAGACAGAAAGAAGACAAAGAAAAAAACAGAACAAAAGGTTATATGGCAGGAGAAAGTTCAACTAATGTAGGAAGAAAAACAACTAGGGGAGAATCACTTTCGCAAACCATCCTTACTGTTGCTTACACTCAGCAGGTTGAGTCTTGGCAGCAGCAGCATCGGCACCTTCATCGTCATCCTCCGAATCGTCATCATCTGAATCATCTCCATCCTCGTCATCTTCATCTTCATCCTCATCCTCATCCTCGTCAAACTCGTCCTCATCGCCTTCAAACTCGTCGTATTCATCCTCATCATCACCAAACTCGTACTTCAAAGCATCACCGGTAAACCAATCGATGGCCCTTGGAATTAGCTTGTCCTTGATCAACTCTCCAATTTCGTAATCCAACTGCAGCTTCTGCTCCAAATCTTCTTCTTCATCTTCATTGTCCTCATCATCAACTGTTGCTTTCTCCTCATTTTCATCTTCTTCCGCGCCTGGAGCCTTTGGAGGAGAAAAGAAGTTGAAGAAGGACTCAACTGGAGTCACCTTTTCTATTGTTCTAACCTGCTTGGTATGCTTGTTTCTCTGTTTTCTCTTCTCAACAATGACGGTGATGTTATGCTCGTTGTCCAACCATTGGATCTCACAACCTTCAGCATGGTCGTAGATGAAGTCTCCTGTGTATCCTAGTTCCTTTTGGTAGTAGTAGGTCTTGATTAACTGGGAGTTGCTAAAGTACTCGTTCTCCTCAAATTCAAAGATTAGCTTGAAACCAGGGGTTTCCAAGTACTCCATCTTGATGTTGATCAAGTGCTGCAAAGCATCAGCGTCTCTTTCGTTGATCTGATCGGCAACTGGACTCAAGTTCTCCAAGGCCGTTAGCCAGAAGCTTGGAATACCCTTGGCGTTTTTCAGTTGTTCTTTCAAAGCCTTGACTTCTTCATCTTTATCCTCATCTTCGTCTTCCTCATCTTCGTCTTCTCCCTTCTCTTCGTCTCCATCCTTTGCTTCCTTCTCCTCATCCTCTCCATCTTCTTCTTCCATTAGTTCCTGGCCTTCTTCAATATCCTCCTTTGAAGGTTCCAAATCACCAACAATGATCTGCTTTCTCTTTGATAGAATAGGAGCATACTTGCCATGGTACTTCCTTTCTAATTCTAACAACTCCTCCTGGAACTTCGACTCCAACTTGAACTGCAGTTGTTGCAAGGCCTTCAAACCATACACCCTATTCTTGATATTTGTAGGTAGGGACTTAACGTAGCTTGACTGAGTGCCAACTAATGTGTTCAGCTTACCCTCAATCATTGAAAGGATAGCCGGGTTAGCCAGTAGTTTTCTGTGTAGTTCGTCATCCTCCTTGATCGTAGATGGGATGGTTGGCAGGCTGACATTCTTTGAGAGGTATGAGCCGGTGACTGATGCAGGCGTGTTCTGAGGGGTTGGGGCCTGGGAGATTTGGCCTTTCTTGATAGGTTCAGACATTGATCGGGGCACTTGACGATGTGTATGTGAGTTTCGTGGTGTGGTGTAAGAAAAGAAAGGAGGCAATACAGCTTTTCTATTTCGTGTTTGTTTCCCGTTGTTTTCGATAACTTTTTCTAACCTGGGAGGCGTTTATCGGTTGGTGAGATCAGGCAAATAAATAAGACAGTGGATGTACCAACTTGAGGAGTGAAATAGTGGTTATCAGATCTATATACGAATCAATCAATCAATCAAAGCAAATCAAACTAACCCCTCTTCAACTCATTCTAGTCGAGTTCCCTTAGGTTCAGGTTTTGGTAGATGGAAAAGTTTCACTGTCCAGCAGCCAACAACCAACAACCAACAACCAGCAGCTGTGCAGCAATTCTGCGCTGCACCAAAAGATTTTCTTTCTTTTTGCCCCTTCC
>JAJLWO010000090.1:0-55602 GCA_030570775.1 Ogataea pignaliae | reverse complement strand
CCGCCATCCCGTGGAAAACGGATGCGGAAGCTGGTTGTGTACGAAATTGATAGGTACTTTTGTATACTATAGGGAGATGACGACTCCTAGTGTGTGCTCTTTTAAATGGGCGGAACCACTTAAAATAGATTTATTATTATTATTATTATTACCAGTTGGATTTAAGGTTTAAACCCTATTGTATATGTTATGTTTCGTAACCTCTTTAAAACTGGAACTGGGAGAGCTCTGTCTGGATTTTCTTTCAAGCTGCTCAAAAATTCATGCAGGTGGACAAACCAACATGAAGTCCAGTTATTAGAGGTGTGCGTTCTCATGGTACGATAGTCCAAGAACTTTTTCACGATGAGGCTCATAAAGGTCCAAGCTACTTCTTACTTTACTATGTACACACGTACAGCTTCAAAAATTACTAGCTCTACGTCAACTTTGATAGCAAAGGACCAAAAACAGTGATGAGTTCAAGCCTGTATACGTTTAGGATCGACATTTTCTTGATCACTTTGGATCGCATTCTCTCTTTAACTCCAACAAGGTCAGTGAGATAGCTTCATTTGCCCATTTTATAACCGGGACGCACACAATTGATCCCGCCAATGCCAGTATACTATAGTCCTCTGTCTCAGTTAAGGGCTCCATGCTGGCTTTAAGCAGCAACAACAACAAAAAATCACACAAACACTTAGTAGCCTAGAATGAATCAGTCACCTTTCTATTACTCTTGTAAAAATCCATTATAATTTGTAATACAGTCATTGCTTTCAGCGACAAGGCCTTAATTTTCATTCTGGAAAACTTATGGCTCAGGCCAAACAAAGACCAACACGGTGTAGTGCTCAACGATTATAAATTCACTCGGGCCAAAACTAATAGCTTAGTTAGACGAATGCCCTATTTTGTATCCGTTTTTAACCACCAAAACATGTTGGAAAATTGAATTCGCTCACCTTAGTCACAACAATACCACAACTTCAGCTAGGTTGAACACTCTCTTTGCCCGGCTTGTTTTTAAGTCATGTACTTCAGAACGGACAATAGATTATTATTTACCCCAATGGCAAAATCTGACCGCAAGACAATACTGCGTCAAGGCAATCAATCCCTTCGATAGAACTCTACCAGAGCTTCAATTACATTAGAAGCAGGTTACCGCCTGACTGGCTTCAAGAGTTGGATGCTTTTTATTTATTTTTTGAAGGCCTGCAATAACAATCTCATTCTTTTTTGGTAGCTTTGAATGATCTCCACCATCTGGAAGAAACAGTTAAAAGTAAAAAAGAGTTTCGAGTACACTTTTCATGTTTGGTTTTGAGCAAAAGTTACCGGGTATGCTATTTAGAATGATGCTTCTCTCCTTAAAAAGAGAATCATAATCTATCACACTTCGTTTATCTTTGCTCAAAAACAAACTGTATACAAGTTAGGTGAGTTACTGTCCGTAATTCTGTTAATGTCGTATAGATGATCTGTTCATTAGTCCTAGTACTACTACAAAGACCCAGTGGTATATTTTTCGAGCGTTGAAGAGTGAGACAGAGGCTGCGTAGAACAATCTCGAGGGTTCTATGGAAACCCGAAGAGAATAATTACCGCCGTTTCAAAAAAATGCCCTGTGTTTACCTTTTTCCTTGCTCTTCGGGTAGGGACGGCTGGATCGCAATGTTTCATCTTTCTTGCCGTATTGTCCGTAAATTAAGGTGCTGCGTGAATCATTCAATAGGCTTGGTATGAGAGGATATTGACACATATGGAGTTCAACGCTTCCTTGAATTTGTTATTATTCTTGAGAGAAAGAGAAACACAGTAACTACATCTACTTTTGACTTCCAGCAGAAATTCAAAATAGGATGCTCAATAGGCGGTTCAATGCCAACTGTTAGACCATCGATACAACCGGATGTACCGAAGATCCGGCTCCGGACCGAGATTGCGAATGAGACTGAGACTGAGACTGAGACTGCGACTGCAACTGAGACCGAGACCGAGCAACGAGCCGATCTGAAGAACAACATGGTTCAAATTCTTGCAGCTATGGATTAACGCCATATACAGTTGAATACTTTTTTATTGTTGGTCGATACTGTTGTTTCCATATGCAAGTTGATAGTTTCCTAATTTCGCACCTCAACTATCTACTTAGAAACTGTTGAAGGTTTCGGAACTCAGTCCCAGTCCCAGTCCCAGTCCCTCAATTGATCGAACCTTAGTGAGTAACTAACACGTATTGGTTTGAAAGCTTTTGATTTCTCATCGCTGTTCCCACGTGGGAAGAGGCCTGTTGGTTGATTGACTGTGTGCTAACAACTCAAACTTTCACCGCATGAGCCGACAACATCAGAGAAGGACAATTAAAAAGGTACTCTTTAGCCAGCTAAACTATATGAGCTTTAGCCAGCTAATGGTTAAATTGTTATTGCCCTCTATGATCTAGCGGCATTGCAGAATCCAAATCTGTAATAATGGGATTGATGCATCATGTAATGCATTGCATTGAGGGTAGAAGCTGGAGACAGCGGCTTGCATATGAGTACAACAATAGCATAGCGTATTCATAAGAGAAACTCAGTTCTGACATTCTGGATATGTGGTTCCGAATTCCCAGTCCTGTTGTTGTTTTTCTTAGACTTAGATGTGCCTGAAGCCATTTGAACAAATAACGACGCTACCACTTTTGCGAAAGCTATTAACATTTACTTAGATTGACACAAAATGTGAGCAAGAATAGAGAACCCATGTGGCACAACATGCGGCTGATTGACTGACTACATGAGATCAATGTTTGCGAATCAAACAAATGGTTACCAGAAGAGGCTTTTGAATTGATTGGCAGTAGTGTTTTTTTTTTTGCTTGGTGGCAGCAGATGAGCTGGGCCATGAAAGGAAGTCTCATTACATGCATTTTCATCTCATTTTTAACGGTCTTTCCTCGAACTGAGGCTTAAAGATCTCATCGTCTCCATTCAAGCTTACATCCAGGTAAACCCTATCTCATAATCAGCCATCACTCATTAGCAGAAACGGAATCTCAAAAGCGTGCTTCCACAAGTATAACGATCCCATGATCAGATAGTAAAGAACGGTACATACAAGGTATAAAGTTTATTCTCATCAGTTCAAAGCTTCTGTCAATTTTTATTAGAGCTAAACCAGATAGCAAATTCCGCAGCGACTTACTCAACCTTCTTTCAGACTATAAAGGATCTGACAGATAGAGACTATGACGATTTCAAAAATAGGTTATGGAGATGAATGGCACATGAGGGACCGTTGACTGTTGTTTATTAGCTGATATGGGGGTGTAAATGGGATATAAGTACCAACTACGGACCAAGAACTATTCTCCAGAGAGTTCAACTTTTCCGAGTTGGGCTAGGCTGGACCTGGGAGGGTTCCTGCTAAAGAATTCGCTAGTTTAAAACGCAACAACCAGAGACAAGGTTTGAGCTATGATGACATAGGGGAACTTGGCAAAAGGGATTCTGTTGTATGTATGTCTGAGTCGGCGGTGTTCATCAATCAATATTGTTAGGGGAAAACACAGCTCGGCTTCCAGCACCAATTTCCAGTACGTAAGGGCACTTCTGCAGAACCTTAAAGCATCACCCTTCAAGTTCAACCTGTAAGCAAAAAAAAAAGCTTATTGCACTTTTAGCCACACCTATCTATTCTTTAAGCCATCCTGTCAGGATTGAAGTTCCCGCATGTACGAATTCGTATATGTATGATCCTGAATATAGAGGTATTTTTACCTCGCCCTGGAATGGTTGTTCTAAAATTCTTCAGATATAGTGAGTGCATGATGAATGAATATGGAGCAGTAAAACTTTGTGAGCTCACGATGAGTGAGTTTTTGAAGAATTTGCCAGAAAACCAATATGATTTTGTATGTTCAGCTAAAACGAAACGTCCAATTACATACCCACCATCTTCCTATCCGTCGCAACAGGTGAACGAACGCAAATCAATCACTACAATAGATAAGTGGTATGGGAAAGAACAACAGTCATGCATTATTGACTACATCAGGACTAGAGGTTTATCAGGCAGGACCTGCATAGCGAAGGCCAAAAGACAGATCATCGTATGCCCTGATCAAAGAAGAAGATAAGAGCAAGTCATCTTTTCTTTTTTTCTTCTCTTAGTCTGTTAGTCTGAATTATCCTCGGTAATAGGTATTTTACATTTTCAGGTTCTAGCTAACGGTATCGCTCAATAAAGATGATATAAAAACCGCAAAGGTACAAGACTAATTGCAAAAGAGAGAGAGACTATACACCTTAAGTTAAGCGAGAATGAGGTGCAATTTTTGTAGGTCAACGTGCGTATGACGAATGACGAACCACATGTTTTCAGGATTATAATTCACCAAATTCAGATGGTAACAATGTATTTTAATGATCTGATCTGGTTGGTTGAATTTTAACGCAAGAAATTTAGCAAAAGGAGACAATATATATATTTATAAAGAGAAAGCACATGTGCTTCTGCTTCCAAAACTATCACCAAGAATTAGTCTTCGGTCCTTCAGGGAAAGAATGTGTATGGATAAATAGGCAGATGGATAAATAGATAAATAGACTAGTGGATGCTAAGCCGTACTTGATGAAAAATAACGAAGCTAACTGCGTCATTAAAACTTTATATCTCTTACCTTTATTTTCTGGCATTAATTGGAATGAACGATTCCACTATGAGTTTTAATGGAAAAAGCTTTGATCATACCATTTTTGAAGTGGTGCCGGTCTGCCATATGATCGGGGCTATGCAACGCCTTTTTTAGCCAAGTTTGTGCTGGGGGTGCACATATTGCAATGCATGCATACGCATATTGTGGGACGAGGGATTAGCAAGGGCACAACGAGGGACAATGCATATATGTATGTGTATATTATATACCATGTGGCTCTCTGCATCAATTTCCCTGTACAAAATGTTGCCGGGGGAAAAACAAGCTATTAATGCTGTCCATATACACCACCACCACCACCACCACCACCACAATTCAACTGAATATGGATGAAGAATGAAACTACAAGAGGGAATATTTAAAGCATGTGATTGTAACTTATTTCAGTCACAGCTGAAGTCTTCTTAAGGCATCGAGATGATATCACGAGATTGTTAAGAAGACTGCGGGCTTACTTTGGTCTTTGTTTTGCACTAACTACATATCAATCGATACTTTTCTTTGAATGGTATCTGGACAGGACATCCTTCTCGTTGCTATTCGATGATGCCGAATGATCTATTTCTCCATCCCACCATAGTCTAACATTATCTTTAAATGTTTGTACAAATTGTGGTAATCAGCCTTGCCTGCAGACCCCCTCCCCTCTCTTTCGACTTGGCACCAAGTGTAAACCGTTGAAAAATTTTATGGGGAAGAAGAACGGCCGAGTATTGTTGCTTCCTGCTTTCCTCGTACCTCTCTCCCTTTTCAATAGCAAAATTGAACTATATTTCACCTGTACTTAGTTTCAACAATGTAATTATGTTCATGCGATGGCTACCGCATCAAGGATCTATCTATAGTTGATAGACAATAGTTTGGATCAGGTATGGATGCAAACTTGAAAAATATCACATCCGAACCCTGTACCGGAAGCAACCGGTGAAGTGTTTCGACCGAACTAATAAATGTCCTTCCGGAATTATCAAGCCTGATACTTCCTAAACCATCACCAATCCCCTATTATACGTTGAGTAACATTTGCGCTCGATCTAACAAGTGTTTTCTCCAACCTCCCTGCATTATTGTGTGGTAAAGTGGGGGCGGAGGAGGGGGTGCGATTCGTTGCTAACAATGTAGCCGCATTGTGCTATTATGTGGGCCCGATTGGTAGCACCATCTTCATGCTATATATATATCTAAACACAGAATATGCGTGATGATGATTGATTACTTGATGTGTGTTCTTCCATATGTTATTTTTTTTTCATTTATGTGAGACATTTCGGATTTCATCGTTTTGACTTGCTTTAACAATTCACCATTTATAAACAGCCGTGTTGGCTAAACGGTTTTCTTTAATCCGAAACATATATATTCTCCACTTTTAAGGCTTTACCATTTCTTCAAGTAGCTTCACACCATTGCAATAAAATTATAAGGATGCCAATTAGAGTTGATCCAGAAGAAACCGAAGCGCTACAAACTTTTGACAGCTTAAACGAGAGCCAAATTCAACAGTTGGCTAGAGAATACACTCATGCTTCATTAGAAACCAGTGGAAGTTCTGCAAGTTTACAACTGTTCAACAGTCGGCTATCGAGAGAATCAACAAGACTATCACAAATCTCAGTTGAAGGAGTTTCACCCTTGGATAATTGCGATCCAAGGTTAGATCCAGATAATGAAAACTTTAGCGCCAAACATTGGATCAAGAATCTTAGGACATTACAGGAAAAAGATCTAGACTACTACAAACCATACAAGTTGGGAGTTGTCTACAAAAACCTCAGATGTTACGGAGCTGCGGTGGATGCTGATTTTCAAGCCGATGCAATCAACTTTGTTGAGAAGTATGCCATGAAGTTCATAGAACATATAAAACCTTCACCTCGCACGTTTGATATACTACATTCTATGGATGCATTGATAGAACCAGGCTCTTTAACGGTTGTTCTTGGACGACCAGGTGCGGGTTGTTCAACACTGTTAAAAACAATAGCTTCTCAAACGTACGGTTTCAAAGTTGACCCAAATTCAGAGATAATCTATGATGGTTTGACAACTGATGAAATAATGAACAATTATCGTGGTGAGGTTATCTACAATGGCGAATCTGAAATTCATTTTCCTCATTTGACAGTTGGCCAAACACTTACATTTGCAAGTCTTTTGAAAGTCCCCGAAAATAGATTCCAAGGTACAGAGAGAAAACAGTATGCAGACCATTTTACAAAAGTAAGTTAATTCAACACATTGGAAACCCAAAACAGTTCAAGGATTTACTAACATTCATATTTAATTAAGGTTTATTTGGCAATGTTTGGTTTGCTACACACTTACAATACTCGCGTTGGCGATCAGCTTGTGAGAGGTGTTTCTGGTGGTGAAAGAAAAAGAGTCTCCATTGCAGAAGCATCCCTATGTGGAGCTAAGATTCAATGTTGGGACAACTCAACGAGAGGTTTGGATTCTGCTTCGGCGGAGAACTTTGTCAAGTGTTTGAAGCTTCAATCAGAGGTCACAGAGATCACCTCTATCGTCTCGATTTATCAATGCTCACAAACCACTTACGATCTATTTGATAACGTTTTGGTTCTATACGAGGGTAGGCAGATCTTTTTTGGAGACTCTCAAGCAGCTAAGGCATATTTTGAAGAGATGGGGTATGAATGTCCAGCAAGACAGGCTACTGCCGACTTTCTCACTTCCATTACATCACCTGGTGAGAGAATCATCAGAAAGGGTTACGAATCCATCGTTCCTCGTACACCAGATGAACTCGAATCCTACTGGAAATCCTCCATTGAGTACAAACAGCTATTGGTTGCGATTGACGAATATTCAAAAACCACCAGAGCAAATAGAGAGAATTTCAAAGCCCAAGTTGACAGTTCCAAACAAGCCAGGCAGTCAAAACATATTAGAGCTTCAGAACCGTTCATCGTTTCTTACAACATGCAGGTGAAGTACTTGACCATGAGAGCTTTCCAGAGATTAAGAAACAACATGAGTCTACCGTTGTTCACAGTCTTCAGTAACTTTGTCATGGCCATCATTAACAGTTCGATCTTTTACAACTTGAGCAACACAACCAGTAATCTCTACTATAGATGTGCATGTCTATTTTTTGCATGCTTGTTTAACTCGTTCATGTCGCTACTTGAAGTGTTTGCCCTCTATGAAGCAAGACCAATCGTTGAAAAGCACAAAATGTACGGCTTGTACAGACCATCCGCTGAAGCGTTTGCTTCCATCATTAGTGAAATACCAACCAAGATTTGTACTTCCATTGCATTCAATGTGACTTTATACTTCATGGTCAATTTGAAGAGGACACCAGGAGCATTCTTCACCTATTTCTTACTTGCCACAACAACAACGTTCATGACTTCCCATTTGTTTAGAACCATTGGTGCCTGTTCAGAGTCTCTATTGCAAGCAATGACTCCTGCTTCTGTTTTGATTTTGGCCATGGCTGTTTTCATTGGATTTGTTCTTCCTGTTGATTATATGTTAGGTTGGTGTAGGTGGATCAATTATATCAATCCCATGGGATATATATTTGAGGCTACGATGATTAATGAATTTGAAGGACGGTCGATCGAGTGTACCAATTTGGTTCCTTCTGGAGGTGCGTATGATGAGATTCCATTGACTAACAGGATTTGTTCTGCAGTTGGATCCATTGCTGGAGAAGAGTTCCTTTCAGGTGATAGATACTTGAAGATTGCATATTCATACAGTACCGATTTCAAGTGGAAAGCATGGGGTATCTCGTTGGGGTTCACAGTCTTCTTGTTGGGAACTTATATTGCAGCGGCTGAATGTATCACGTTCGTGCGTCAAAGCGGTGAGAAGACAGTCTATTTAAGGGGCGATCTAACAATGATGCACAAGGCCGATAGACTTTTGACAAAGATGGCTGAAAGTGAAGATGTTGAGAGTCAACCAACTCATGAGAAACCAATTGCACCATCACAGGATTCCCAAACGGAAACTAACTATGATGAAGAATTGACTCTTGATAGTGGTACTGATATTTTCCATTGGAGAGATGTATGCTATGATATACCTTATCAAGGTGGAACAAGGAGGTTGTTAAATATGGTTGATGGTTGGGTCAAACCTGGAACTTTGACTGCCTTGATGGGAGCATCAGGTGCAGGTAAGACAACGTTATTGGACGTGTTAGCCGATAGAACCACCACTGGTGTCGTGACGGGAGAAATGTTTGTCAATGGTAGAATCCGTGACATTTCCTTCCAAAGATCCACAGGTTATGTCCAACAGCAAGATTTGCACTTGAAGACATCCACCGTTAAGGAAGCACTAAGGTTTTCGGCTTATTTGAGACAACCACAGAGTGTGTCAAAGAAGGAGAAAGACCTCTATGTTGATAATGTTATCAAAATACTAGAAATGGAACCATATGCACATGCCATTGTGGGTGTTGCAGGTGAAGGTTTGAACGTGGAGCAAAGAAAGCGGTTAACAATCGGTGTTGAACTGGCAGCTAAGCCAAAGCTTCTATTGTTTTTGGATGAACCTACTTCAGGTTTGGACTCTCAAACGGCCTGGTCTATTCTTTGCTTGATCAAAAAGCTTTGTAAAGCAGGCCAGGCCATCATGTGTACCATTCATCAGCCATCCGCAATGCTTTTCGCCCAATTTGATAGCTTGTTATTACTTCAAAGTGGTGGACAGACAGTTTATTTTGGTCCAATTGGAAAGGATGCGACAACTTTGATCAAATATTTTGAAAGAAACGGCTCGATTCCATGTCCCAGTGATGCCAACCCTGCAGAATGGATGCTGGACGCCATTGGATCCGGACCAGGCGTTCATTCCGATCACAATTATCATAGAATATGGATGGATTCTCCTGAGCATAAAGCTGTTCAGCAGGAACTATTCAGGATGGAGAAGGAATTGCTGGAAAAACCAGTCTTGCAGATTGACGATAACCATTCCTCGTATGCTTCTGGAGCTTGGACGCAATATAGTGAAGTCACAAAGAGAGTCTTGCAGCAATACTGGAGAACCCCTTCCTATATCTGGTCAAAGTTTGGTTTGGTGGTGCTCACCACATTACTAAACGGTTTCTCCTTCTTCAAGGCTAATAGCTCCATACAAGGATTGCAAAACCAAATGTTTTCTGTGTTCATGTTCATCAGTTGTTTTGGTCCTTTGGTTGAACAGATGCTACCAAACTTTGTGGCCCAAAGAGAGTTGTACGAAGCCAGAGAAAGACCTTCCAAAACCTTCAGTTGGGTTGCGTTCATCACTGCTCAGATCACTGCAGAGATCCCATGGATGATAATTGCAGGTACTCTTGGATTCTTCTGCTTCTATTATCCTGTTGGGTTTGTGCGGAATGCTCAGTACACTGACACGGTGACAGAGAAAGGTGTTCTAATGTGGCTAATGTGTGTGGAATTCTTCATATTTACGGGGACCGTTAGTCAAGCCTGTATTGCAGGTATTGAGATCTCACAGAATGCCGCCAACTTGGCCACTTTACTCTTTGCGTTGACCCAAACGTTTTGTGGTGTCTTGGTTCCAAAGAGGGGGTTGCCAGGCTTTTGGATTTTCATGTATAGGGTTTCGCCATTCACATACTGGGTTGGTGGAGTCTTGAACACTGTTGTTGGAGATGCTCCCGTTGTTTGTGCGAAAAATGAAATCTTGAGTTTCGAACCTGTTGAGGGAATGTCCTGCTACCAGTACATGGAAGATTATATGGCTGTTGCAGGAGGTTATTTGGTGTCCCCTAATTCCACTTCAACTTGTGAGTTTTGTCAAATGTCGGAGACTAATGCTTTCCTTGATTCTATCAATGCTAGAGACTTTTCCTCTTGGCAAAACTTTGGTATAGTTTGGGCTTATGTTGTTTTTAACATATTTGCCACGGTCTTCATCTATTGGTTGGCAAGAGTGCCTAAAAAGAATGATGTTTTCATTAAATTTAAGGGATATATCCATCTCAAGATTCAAGCTTTGAAGGGTCACAAACAGAAAGACAAACCTTAAAGATGGCTATTTCATTATATACGAATGTTTGCTTATCAATTATTGTATACCTTAACAAAGTCTTTTCGTATTCTTTGCTTGTTGTAAAGTTCTAAAGTGTGGATGATTGCTTTGCGCGAAAACGACGCGTCTGTACATCCAAACCGACCGCTTGCACGATCCTCCTCCCTCAGCTGTATCTTCCTTTCCTTTCCCCATACAGAGAAAAGGAAAACATTGAAATTGAAAAAGAAAAGGATCAACCAAACACAGTCCGAAACCCAGTTAGAACCCTCAATCAGACACTTCGAGTAAAGGCAACTTGTGACAGCAGTTCACTCACTTCTCAGGTATCCAATTTTGCAGTTTTGAAATATTTAGTAGGAACGAGCAATTATCCAATCCATTAACGACTTTCCTCAGTAATACTTCAACATGGATTTTGAACAACAAATTGATTTAAGGTTTGCCTTGATGGAGAGCGCCAACGTTTTGCAAGAATTGAACTTGTATAATGGAAGTAAATGGGCCAGCGAAGCATTGAATGGTCTTATACCTTTGAATAACGATAAAAAGGTTGCTCTCTTCCAAAAATTCGATCGCTATCAATCATCATCAACAAGCATGCTAAGTCAACCGTCACCACAGGAAAAATTTCAACTGTTTGCCGATCAGGATAAGATCCTACTGGCTAAATCTTATTTCAATTTTAAAGAGTTTGAAAGATGCTCGAATGTTTTATCGGGATGTTTTAGCTCAAAGGCACTGTTCATCAAGCTTTATGCGCAATTTCTTAGTGGAGAGAGGAAAAGAGACGATACCTCAGGGGGAATACTAGGCCTGCAAGATGGGAAGGCACAAAATATAAAACTTACACAGATTCTGAAAGAATTAGAGATGTACAAGGAATCGTTTGGAGATAGATTGCAGGATCCTTTCTTGCTGTATTTGAACGGTCTTGTTGCTGCCAAGATGAAGAACAATTCATTGGCGCAAGATTGTTTTTATCAATCCTTGACGATATACCCGTTCAACTGGTCATGCTGGTCAGAATTGATTGCCAGTTTGACAAGTTTCAGCGAAGGTATTGCTACTTTAAACAAATTTCAGAGAAACTCAAAGTTTATGGATGATAAGCTATACAAGATTATGCTTTTATTTTTCAAAATCACCCTCAATCAGGAGTTTTTTCAACAGGTGAACGAACTTTACGAGGACTTGAACTATCTCTTGGAGATTTTTCCAAGTTTCAGCTTTTTAAAGATTCAAAAGGCCCTTATATCATACAATGCATTGGACTATACGACAGCCGAAAACATATTTGACGATGTCTTGATCAATGATCCACTGCGACTTGATGACATGGATACATATTCTAACATACTCTACGTTATGGAGAAGAAATCAAAATTAGCATTCTTAGCCCAGTTTGCAGCACAGATAGACAATTTCCGACCTGAGACTTGTTGTATAGTTGCCAACTATTACTCCTTAAAGTTTGACCATCAAAAGGCTATCATGTACTACAAGAGGGCATTGGCATTGAATAGAAACTGTTTGAGTGCATGGACATTAATGGGGCACGAGTTTGTCGAGTTGAAAAACTCACATGCTGCCATTGAGAGTTATAGACGAGCAGTTGATACAAACAGCAAAGATTTCAGGGCATGGTACGGTCTTGGGCAAGCGTATGAGGTTTTGGACATGCATCTCTACTCGTTGTACTACTATCAGAGAGCATGTGCTTTGAAACCTTTGGACAAGCGTATGTGGCAGGCTGTTGGGAACTGCTGTGAAAAACTGGCGGAGTATGAGGATTCAATCAAGGCGTATAAGAAGGCACTGAGCGTTTCGAACGAAACTGATCCTGTTATTTATTTCAAGTTGGCTAATCTCTATCAGATGATCAAGGATATCAAGAGTACCGCTGCCTACATGAAACTCTGCCTGGATGAGGAAATCAATGAAGGGGTGACAAATGAGACTTCCAAGGCGAGACTATGGCTTTGCAAGCATGAGATGGAGAATCAAAACTGGCAACTTTCTTACATGTACGCTTCAGGTATGACCCATGGTACTTCCCACGAGATTGAAGAAGCGAGAGCCATAGCAAGGGAAGCAAGGGTGAAGTTGAACAGCAAGACCGGGGATAGTGCCCTTTGAAAAATATTTCTTTCTTAGGCTTGGTCCTGGTAATAGAGTTGCTTATAGAGACAAAGAATGATAAAGAAGTGTGAGGATCAAACTGTATACTTCGCTACTTGTGGGTATAGTAGTTGTATAAACCGAGATGAAATAAAGCGAGGCAGTGCTATATCGGACCCCTGGGATTCATGTGGCATATATTCGGCACAGCCGTATAATATATTAAATGTATGATAGAAATATCCGGATATCGTCCTGACCCCCATATTTATCACAATCGACTGATAAGATAATGCAATATCGGCTATTAATCCATTTAGTATGGAGAAGGATAATACTTAACCAGTCAACATGAATCATACTCCCAGAGATCACTATTTATGCGATATATCTATGAAATATAGCTTTATGGGTAGTTGCTAAATCACAGTTATTACTGAAACTGAAAAATAAGACATTGAAACTATATTTGAAATGCCCAAGCAATTCGTTGGAAGCATTTACTATAAATTGGACTACATTCCCAGTTTATTATCTCTTTATTTATATGGTTACTTTTACAGTGTATTTTTATAACTCTTGAAAATGGGACCATCTCATCTACTATAATATTAGATATATATAACAATTACTATTACTTACCATGTCAGATTCCATAGACTCTGCAACCCTACCTGTCAATCCTGTCGCTAACTGCTTCAGCAAGCCCACCAGAACTCCAACATGGTGAGGCCAACAGGAATGTTGGAACTGACGAAGAGGACTAGGAAGTCATGCTATCAAATCAAGATGAAGACTCCTTTACAGAACCACCGATCACCATGAATATGATGACTACAATGTTTGAAAAGTTACAAACTCAATTGGCTGAACAGTTGCAATTACAATTGAAGGAACAAATTGATGAAAGAATTGAACATCTTGAATCAAAGTACAATTCAACATTAGCATCACATAATGGTGAAGTCAATAATCCTATCTATGATGGTCACTCCAGTAACGAAGGCAGAGTCGTAATTATCACAGCACCCCAATTGCTACGACCATTAGTACGACAGTTAACTGTTGTTATTGGAAGGTTGACAGATCCATCACAAGCTAGGAGATGGTATCAATCTTTCAAAGATGCTATTGAGGAAGGAGATTTAAAAGACTTCTTTACACACCCTGAAAACATACATGCTAATGATCAAAACAAAGTAAGGTCAATTCTCAATAAGTTGTTAATGGGCAAACAGTTTGAAGCTTACATTAATAATCCTGAATCGTGAGCATCAACAATTCTCAATGATTTGAAAAAAGGCTCAAACAAGCCTATGACACCATTGGCAATAGCCAATAAAGCCAAAACGATCAAGTTCAATCTTGACAGATCGGTGGTTGAATGGGTTACTCAAGTACAAAACATACAGTTTCAATACCAACTCGCAAATGAAGGCGAATCTGTCTTAGCCAACTCGCTATTTGAAGGCTTGGGAGAGCATTTCAATCTAATGAAGAAGTTCTACATTGGAAATGCTAAGTACGAAGGTAGTCCACCGTTAGATCCAGATAATGAAAACTTCAGCGCAAAGCGTTGGGTCAAAAATCTTAGGACATTACAGGAAAAAGATCTAGAGTACTACAAACCATACAAGTTGGGAATTGTCTACAAAAATCTCAGATGTTATGGAGCTGCGGTGGCTGCCGATTTTCAAGCCGATGCAATCAACTTTGTTGAGAAGTATGCCATGAAATTCATAGAACACATCAAACCTTCACCTCGCACGTTTGATATATAAGATTTTCAATTCTTTCATCAATTAATTGCAATTGTCCAACCAATTGAGTTTGTAGTTTATCAAACATCATAGTCATCATACTCATGTTGATCGGTGGCTCTGTAAAGGAGTCTTCATCTTGTTGTGATAGGATAACATCCTCGTCCTCTTCGTCAGTTCCATCATTCCTGTTGGCCTCACCATGTTGAAGTTCTGGTGGGCTTTGTGATGACGCAGTTAGCGACACACTTTCAGGATTGACAGGTAGGGTTGCAGAGTCTATGGAATCTGACATGGTAGAGCAATAGTTATTTATATCTAATATTATCGTAGATGCGATGGTCCCTTTTTCAAGAGTTATAAAAATACACTGTAAAAGTAACCATCTAAATAAGGAGACAATAAACTGGGGAATGTAGTCCAATTTATAGTAAATGCTTCCAACGAATTACTTGGGCATTTCTTCACTGTCTTATCTTTCAGTTTCAGTAGTAACTATGATTTAGCACCTGTTCAGTTGGAATGTTACCTGATCCATAAAACTATATTTCATAGGTATATCGCATAGATAGTGATCTCTGGGAGTATGATTCATGTAGACTGGTTAAGTATTATCCTTCGCCATACTAAATGGATTAATAGTCGATGTTGCATTGATATGTTATTCACTTAACTACAATAATGGACATACTAAACAAATCTAACATCATTAAGAAGGTCAAGGTAATGGGCATCCATTCCAAATTGGGACACATCAATTATCGTGATATCCTTAAGACACAACAAGTGTATTCAAGTGTACTCATGTATCCTTAAGACACAACAAGTGTATTCAAGTGTATTCATGGATATCACGATAATTGATGTGTCCCAATTTGGAATGGATGCCCATTACCTTGACCTTCTTAATGATGTTAGAAAAGTTCAAGCTGTATGTACCATTATTGTAGTTGACTGAATACCGAGAATGAGTCTTTCTGTTCACCAGATGAGCATCAGCATACCCAGTGTCAATAGCATAGCCCGCATTTCTTAACGCATTAGTGGAAATTAAAGTCTGAGAAGCATCTGCGCTGTAAAAGGCATCTATAGTGAAATCAAATACTCTCATTTTCCCTTTACCACCGATTGGAATGGGTTAACCATTTGGACCAGTAACGTTGTAGTCATCTGGATTGGTATATTCAAAATCACTTAACAAGATTAAGTTTGGAGTAATAGTAATATCAGCACCTGAATCAATGATCACATCTTCTTGGTTCGAATGTGAGTCCGTCTGCACCATATTAATGGTCTGTCCAGATTTTTTCTCATAAATCGCTTTCACTGTTGATCTATTCAGTTTGGCTTTGGATAGAATTATGGCTTCGTCAGGAATAGCCATACATTCTTCTTGTCCAGGGAATGGAAAGATGGGGTTTGCATCCGAGAGACTAAATAGGGTTCGTTTTGTTCCTTTGTTATAGTACCTCACCATATGTTGTGAATCAGATGGTTGATGATAAGCAATACGACACCCTTGCTCATATAGGTCGTTTGAGGAGATTAAGGTATGCCACAAACTTGGCACATAGTACGCCATGACCGAAACATTCCCTCTCAACTTGATCATTCCCTTGCCAACAATCGGTAAGTCTTCAGACATTGGACCTTCCGCCTTGAAATTTGGAATATCGTTATACTCGAAGTTGTGTAATAACGATAGATCAGGCGTGACGGAAACCATTGCGCCAGTATCAACATAGATGTCTGATTGAGTTTGCCAAGTCGTGGTATGATTCTTCACTTTACAAACTCTATCTCTGTTAATGAGTTGGTTGATGTTGGGGACTATCCATTTGTCTGGGATAGCCTCACTCTCTTCCACCTGTGCTTCATTGATACCGTTCACTTTGACAGTCTTTGGTAGTGAGGATTGAGAATCCTTGATTTCTGCCTCTTCAGTCATATACTTCTCCTCACTGTTCTCTAGTAGCTTCTTACCTTCATTTAGTTTGTGAGATAATGAGCGAAAGTTGGTATGCACATGACCTTTCTTGCGACAGTAGAGACAGAACTTCATATTGTCATGTTGTAATCTCTTCTTCCTTTCACCACCTCCGTTGACCTGATTGATTAACACAGCCTGATTCCCTGTTGATAATGCTGTTCTGTTCAAAGTTAGACATTTTCACCATATCCATTAGCTCTTGAAGCGATGGACATCCCTCATATTGTGGGTTGTCTAGATAGAATCGCTTAATGTTGTTGAAATTGGGTCCCAGACCAGTGAAGAGTGCTTGAACAAGCGTATTATCGCTTAACGGTTCATTTGCCTGTAGATACTCGTATTTGACCATATCTATCTCCTCAATCCAATCATTGACCGGACGATCATTGTTGAATTTGATGTGGTTAATCTCTGACCGAGTGCTAGTATATTCATTAGTTTGGTCAGATCCTTATGTAAACTTGAAATGATGCTTGATGCGGTGGATGGTGTAACGTTCACATAGTATTCAAATGGCGTGCCAATGAGTAGTTTGTGAAGGACCATTTTCACACCTCTATCATCCTTGGGATGGACTAATGATGGATGGGAGATGATATTACCTAACTTGTTATCTCTTAATATATCGGTCAAGGGGTGGTACCATCTTCTGAACTGTGAAGCTTGGGTCAATTCGCCAATAGCATCAATGGCAATGGGTGGGAAGACAGTCGCGATGTTCTTAATCACTGGTTTTGGAATGGAGTTGTCCAAGTTAGTTGTTGGATGTATGTTGTTGACTCTACCTTCATCCAAGGTAAGATCATCTGTTGTTGATGTTAGCAAGTCTCCTTCTTCTTCATGGTAGTGTTCTCTCTCTGACAGCAAGGTGGAATGTTCGTCAACTTTCTTGGAAATATCCTGAACCATTGATAGGATCTTGGCTAAAACACTTTCATCAACAGAGGAGCCTTTGATCTCAGTTACCGAAATTTCATTCCTGTTGGCCTCACCATGTCGGAACGTAGGGAACTCTTGGGCCGATTCCTCGTAGTCGCTCTCTGGCCCAGACACATCAGTGGTTGTTGACACATGAAGGTCAGTGGCAGTTGAGTCGATAGACTCGGCAGTGTTCTTGGTATCTGACATGATTTATAACGGAATGGTAAAAATCGAATTTGTAATAATATATATTGTATTATATGAGTGGGTGATGATCTCTGCTAAAAGAGAATAGTAAAAATAAAGTAGTAATAATAAAAAGTAGTATATAGAAGGGGATTTCATCCTCTATTTATAGTATTTTGCCATGTGGTACAGGCTAGATGGATAGTTGGATTTACCTGTGGGAATCCAGTTTGACCCCTATTTCGCTCAGGAAAATGTATTCATTCTATTCGTATGATTATTAGTCACGATATTGGTAATCATGACTAAGGCGATTATCTTATAATATCCGTAATTGTGATGTCTTATCGGATAAGAATCTTTATTGTATTAATAACTGGATAACACTTCGGCGAACCCTAGTTTGTATTGATTGGTCAGACAGAAACTTCATCTCTAAATATTAAGTGCTTTAATAGAAATCTAATGGCTTGTGAAGTTTCATAAAGCCGTAGCCCAACAAAATGTGACCAGGATCATCGAGAACTAAAAAGGTGTGACGGAATCAGAAGGTAACTAAAGGTCATTGTCTGCTTGTTAAGTTTAAAGATGGTTCAACGGTATGGAAACGTGCTGGAGAATTGAAGAAGACGTCTCCAGACTTATTAGATGAGTATCTAGCTGCCAATATCGGTCTTCACATCTAAGTGGGGGATGTAATAAAGTGAATACTTTAGTTATTCTCGCCCTTCCTAAACCGGTACTTTGCTGCTCATGTTGCACCTGCAGCATGACTACTATCTTCTTCCTTTTACCCTTTTTCTTATCTCTTTCTTATGCGGACTAGTCCTTCTTTCTTCTATATATTGAGACCTTTCCCTCCTTTTTCCTAGGATCCTGACTTATGTCTACATCTTAGTTTTTTACTGGAAAGATGAAACTACATTGTTATAATATAAGACTAACCAACTTATACCAATATTATTACAGGGTTAAAACGAAATCCGGATATTTCTATCTTGTATTTAATATATTATACGGCTGTGCCGAATATATGCCACATGAATCCCAGGGATGCGACACTTCTGTTAGTCTTGCATGACAAAGGAGGCCCTTTTACTTCTTCTCATACAGAGGGAAAAAAAAACGTAACAACATTCTCTACTCTTGTTTTCTTTCTTACCGACTGAACTATACCATCAACACCACTTATATCACCAACTGCAGCTTACAAAGCTTGGACTCTAGCTTACAAGCAGAAAAAGCCACTTCACTACGGTTTACTTGCAGTTTTTCATCTATAACAGCACGAGATCAAAAAGAACATATCGTGTAAACCGGGACAAAAAGTCCTTCAGATACAATGCCTCCGAAGAAACAACAGCCTCCACCACCGTCGCCTCCTCCAGGAATGAAAAGGAAAGATGGAGAGCCTCCTAACAAAAGGCCCAGAACGAACGGGACGTCACTACCGCCACCACCACCACCACCACGACCAGCAACCTCAAACACACGACAACGACAGCAACAACCCCCACCGCCTCCACCTCCAGGAATAAAGAAGAAGGGCTCCATTCCACCACCTCCAGGGGCAAGGTCCACGCCACCTCCACCACCACCTGCAGGAATAAAAGCATTATCCTCAGCGTATTCAAGTAATGAAAAGGATTTGCAACTTCGAGCACAAAGATGGCTTCAGCTTCAAAAGAGGAGATATACAGAGCGCAAAATTCAAAAGGGTGGGCTCGTCCACTCTGCAAAGGTGGAAATGCCCCCTGAGCATCTCAGAAAGATTATCAATGATCAAGGTGATTTGTCGTCCAAAACTTTTTCGCAGGAAAAGAGATCCATCTTGGGGTCGCTCAAGTATATGCCCCATGCCATCTTGAAACTACTAGAGAACATGCCACAACCATGGGAACAATCAAAAGAAGTGAGAGTATTATACCATATGACAGGTGCAATAACATTTGTGAACGAAATACCCAGAGTTATTGAGCCTGTCTACACTGCTCAATGGGCAACAATGTGGATTCAAATGAGACGAGAAAAGAAAGATAGGAGACACTTCAAGAGAATGAAATTTCCAGCCTTTGACGATGAAGAGCCTCCTTTGAACTACTCCGAAAGCATAGGAGACATTGAACCGATGGATCCAATACAAATTGAACTGGATGATGTTGAAGATTCTGCTGTTTCTGGCTGGTTGTACGATCCAAAACCTCTGGTTGAGAAGCTTCAGTTTGTCAATGGTGAGTCCTACAGAAAGTGGAACTTGAATCTCGATGTGATGGCGAACCTGCACAGACTATCAACTCCACTTTTGAACGAAATTATCGATCCAAACTATTATTATTTGTTTGACAAAAAATCATTCTTCACCGCCAAGGCCTTAAACGTGTCCCTCCCAGGAGGACCAAAATTTGAGCCCCTATACAAGGACCTCGATCCAGAGGACGAAGACTTTAGCGAGTTCAACTCGCTCGATAGAATTATATTCAGAACACCAATTAGAACAGAGTACAAAATTGCCTTCCCATTCCTTTATAACTCTTCGGTCAAATCTGTTCAACTACCCTTCTACCATGCAGCAAACGTGTTGTTCATCAAAAATGATGATCCAGATGTTCCTGTGTTCAACTTTGACCCACAGTTGAATCCATTGAGACCAAAAAGCAAGATTACAAATATTTATGAAACACAGCAGTTTGACCATAACACGGGCGAGTTTTTAGAAGACACAGCTGAAGATTTTACACTTCCTGACAATTTTGAGCCATTTTTGGATGAAGAAGAATTGCAACCCGAAGATTCATACGATGCAGTTAAGCTTCTTTGGGCTCCATACCCTTTTAACAGAAGAAGTGGGAAGATGGTTCGTGCAGAAGATGTGGCACTAGTCAAAAGTTGGTATCTCCAGCATGCACCAAAGGAATATCCTGTCAAAGTGAAAGTTTCCTATCAGAAGCTTTTGAAAACTCATGTTGCTAATGAATTACACACAAAAGTACCAGCAAGTCAAAGGAAGGTGAGCTTGCTTAAGTCGTTGAAGAACACAAAATATTTCCATCAAACGACGATAGATTGGGTTGAGGCAGGCATACAGGTTTGCCGTCAAGGTTACAACATGCTAAACTTGTTAATCCATAGGAGAGGCTTGACCTATTTGCATCTTGACTATAACTTCAACTTGAAACCTACAAAGACGTTGACTACAAAGGAGAGAAAGAGATCCAGATTTGGTAATGCATTTCATTTGATCAGAGAGATCTTGAGAGTCATTAAGTTGATTGTTGACGCCCACGTCCAATATAGACTGGGAAATGTTGATGCCTTCCAGTTAGCAGATGGAATATACTATGCCTTGAATCACTTGGGCCAGTTGACTGGTATTTACAGATACAAATACAAGGTTATGCATCAGATCAGAGCATGTAAGGATTTGAAACATGTTGTCTACTACAGGTTCAACCACATCATCGGAAAAGGCCCTGGTTGCGGTTTCTGGCAACCAGCTTGGAGAGTCTGGATATTTTTTATGAGGGGTATTATCCCTTTGTTGGAGAGATGGCTAGGAAACCTACTAGCCCGTCAATTCGAAGGTAGACAGTCGAAGGAGGTTGCAAAGACAATAACAAAGCAGAGGGTTGATTCATACTATGATTTAGAGTTGAGGGCATCCGTTATGCACGATATTTTGGATATGATTCCAGAGGGTATCAAACAGAACAAATCAAAAGCTATCCTTCAACATTTGAGTGAGGCCTGGAGATGCTGGAAGGCTAATATTCCTTGGAAAGTTCCTGGTTTACCAGCGCCAATTGAGAAAATTATTGAGAGGTATGTCAAAGCAAAAGCAGACGGTTGGATTTCTGTCGCGCACTACAATAGAGAGCGTATCAAGAGGGGTGCAACTGTTGATAAGGCCGTTGCGAAGAAGAATCTAGGCAGATTGACTAGACTCTGGATCAAGAATGAACAGGAACGTCAACAAGGCTTCCAAAAGGATGGTCCTTACGTCTCACCGCAGGAAGGTGTCTCAATGTATATGACGATGGTCCACTGGTTAGAATCCAGAAGGTTTGTTCCTATTCCATTTCCACCCATCAACTACAAACATGATACCAAAGTTCTCATCTTGGCTTTAGAAAATTTGAAAGAGACATACCAAGGTAAAGGTAGGCTGAACTCTTCAGAAAGACAGGAACTAGCATTAATTGAACAGGCGTATGACAATCCACATGAGTTTTTGGCAAATATCAAGAAAACTATTTTGACTCAAAGAAACTTCAAGGAGGTTTCTCTGGAGATGATGGATCACTACAGTCATATAGTTCCTGTGTATGACATTGAACCCATTGAGAAGATCGTTGACGCATACTTGGATCAATATCTATGGTACGAAGCCGAAAAACGTGGCTTATTCCCCAACTGGGTCAAACCTAGTGACGCTGAAATTCCCCAGTTGCTCGTTTACAAGTGGTGTCAAGGTCTAACAAACTTAGATAACGTTTGGGATACTTCTCAAGGACAGTGCAACGTTATGGTCCAAACCACAATCAACAAGCTTGCCGAAAAGGTGGACTTCACTTTGTTGAACCAGTTACTCCGTTTGATCATAGACGCAAACATTGCCGACTATATTACCGCTAAGAACAATGTTGGACTCACTTACAAGGATATGAATCATGTCAATCAATATGGTTTGATTAGGGGTTTACAATTCTCGTCATTTGTGTTCCAGTACTATGGATTGGTTGTCGATTTACTCATCTTGGGCTTGGACAGGGCTGCTGACTTAGCTGGACCACCGGGAAGGCCTAATGACTTCATGGAGTTCACCAGTGTTGAATCTCAGGTGAAATCCCCCATCAGGGTCTATTCACGTTACATAGACAAGATCCATATCTTCTTCAGATTGTCACAGGAAGAGGCAGACGAGCTCATTCAAGAATATTTATCAGAGAACCCCGATCCAAACTTTGAGACGATTGTTGGATACAACAATCGTAAATGCTGGCCAAGAGACTCAAGAATGAAATTGATGAGACATGACGTTCATCTTGGTAGAGCAGCGTTCTGGGAAATCCAGAGCCGTATTCCAAGGTCAGTCGCTTCACTTGATTGGGAAGACACTTTAGCATCTGTTTATTCAAAGGACAACCCAAACCTGTTGTTTACCATGTGTGGATTTGAAGTTCGTGTGTTACCAAAATGCAGAATGACTGAGGAGACTTTATCAAAAGAAGGTGTCTGGGATTTGATTGATCAGAATACCAAAGAACGTACTGCTGTTGCATATTTACAGGTCACACAGGAGGACGTTGAGAAGTTCAACAATCGTATGAGACAAATATTGATGTCATCTGGCTCAAGCACATTCTCCAAAGTTGCGAGCAAGTGGAATACTTCTCTTCTATCGTTGTTCGCGTACTACAGAGAAGCAGTCATTGCCACAGAGTCATTATTGGATTCTTTGGTTAAGAACGAGACAAAGATTCAGACACGTGTTAAACTAGGATTGAACTCTAAGATGCCTTCTCGTTTCCCACCTGCTGTCTTCTACTCTCCTAAGGAACTCGGTGGACTTGGAATGTTGAGTGCTTCTCACATTCTAATTCCTGCTTCAGATTTGAGATGGTCAAAACAGACTGATACTGGTATAACGCATTTCCGGTCTGGTATGACGCATGATGATGATCGATTGATCCCAACTGTTTTCAGGTATATCACCACGTGGGAAAACGAGTTCCTGGATTCACAAAGGGTATGGTCAGAGTTTGCAATCAAGAGGGCCGAGGCTGAACAGCAGAGGCGAAGACTAGCCTATGAAGATTTAGAAGACAGTTGGGATAGAGGTTTACCAAGGATCAGTACTTTGTTTCAAAAGGACAGGCAAACTTTGGCGATTGACAAAGGTTATAGGATCAGGAAGGAGTACAAGGCCTATTCTATTCCTCGCAACAGTCCGTTCTGGTGGATCTCCGACCGTCATGATGGTAAACTTTGGAATTTAAATGCATACCGTACCGATGTGATCCAAGCATTGGGAGGTATTGAAACCATTTTAGAACACACTTTATTCAAGGGTACAGGTTTCGAATCATGGGAAGGCTTGTTCTGGGAAAAGGCTTCAGGATTTGAAGATACCTTGAAGTTCAAAAAGTTGACCAATGCGCAGAGATCAGGTTTGTCACAGATTCCAAATAGACGTTTCACGTTGTGGTGGTCTCCAACGATCAACAGGGCAAACGTTTATGTTGGTTTCTTAGTCCAGCTAGACTTGACAGGTATTTTCTTACACGGTAAGATTCCAACTTTGAAGATCTCATTAATTCAGATTTTCAGAGCCCACTTGTGGCAGAAAATACATGAAAGTTTGGTTGTTGATTTGTGTCAGGTTTTGGATAGTCAGCTTGATGAGCTTCAGATTAATAGTGTTGAGAAATTGCCGATTCATCCACGTAAGTCATATAAGATGAACACATCTTGTGCTGACATTCTGTTAACTAGTTCTGGCCAGTGGAACTGTTCAAGACCATCATTGCTATTTGACAGCAATGATCAAATGAACCTCGTGAAGACAGACAAGTTCTGGTTGGACATCCAATTGAGATATGGAGATTATGATTCACACGATATATCACGTTACACCAGGGCAAAGTTCCTTGACTACACCACAGATAGCACCAGCAGCTATCCATCAGCCACAGGCTTGGTTGTCGCCGTTGATTTGGCGTACAACATGTACGACATATATGGTAACTGGTTTCCAGGAATGAAGACTTTGATGCAAAATGCAATGAAGACCATCATGAAGGCGAACCCAGCTCTTTATGTCTTGAGAGAAAGAATCAGAAAGGGTTTGCAACTATACCAAGCTCAGCCACAGGAAGCCTTCTTGAGTTCGAGCAACTATGTGGAACTTTTCAGTAATGATAACAAGATGTTTGTTGATGATGTGAACGTTTACAGGGTTGTGTCTCATGCCACATTTGAGGGTAACACTGCTGTCAAGGTGTTGAACGGTGCTCTATTCATGTTGAACCCAAGAACAGGGCAGTTGTTCTTAAAGATTATTCATAGTTCTGTTTTCCAAGGTCAAAAACGTAGAACACAGTTGTCCAAGTGGAAGTCAGCTGAGGAAGTGGCAGCGTTAGTCAGATCTTTACCAAGAGAGGAACAACCGAAACAGATCATTATCACGAGAAAGGGTATTTTGGATCCATTGGAGGTGCATATGCTTGATTTCCCTAATATTTCGATCAGACCTTCCGAATTGCATTTGCCTTTTGGTTCTGCCTTGAAGATAGATAAGTTATTGGATATTGTTAACACTGCGAAGGAGCCCCAGATGGTTTTGTTCAATATTTATGATGACTGGATGAAAACGTGCTCTTCTTTTACTGCATTTAACCGATTGATCGTCATTATGAGGGCTTTACAGATCAATCAAGATAGCACCAAGTTGATATTGAGACCGGACAGTTCGATCACGACAAAAGAGCATCACTTATGGCCAACCTTGACTGGCGATCAATGGAGAAAGGTGGAGTCTCAACTCGCCGATTTGATTCTTGGTGATTATTCGAAGAAGTATAACGTCAATATCAACTCGTTGACTGACAACGAAATCAGGGATATAATATTGGGTCAGGATATAAGAGCACCATCAGTCAGAAGACAACGTATTGCTGAGATTGAGAATTCGAAGAGAAGAACTGCCCCAGATGCAACAGCTGATCAACTCACTGCCGTTAAGACCAAAACCATCAACGTTCATGGCGAAGAGATTGTCACTGTGACCACCACAAACCATGAACAAGCTAAGTTTGAGTCGAAAGCGGATTGGAGGAATAGAGCTATATCTGCCAGTACCCTTTATATGCGTTCCAACAAGGTGTACGTCTCGTCGGGTGACTTGGCAGAGACTGATTGCTATGCATATGTTGTTCCAAAGAACATTCTGTCCAAGTTCATCCAGATATCTGATATAAGATCGCAAGTTGGTGGGTATATGTTTGGTAAGTCTCCTGATGATAACGATCAAGTTAAAGAAGTGAGATGTGTTGTTCTTGTTCCTCAAATTGGAGACAACAGCCATGTGGAGTTCCCAACCACCTTGCCGCAGTCGCCATACCTACAAGGATTAGAGCCACTAGGCTGGATTCACACGAATCCCTCTGGTAACGACAGCGAGTTCCAAGAATCGATGCAAGTTTTGAATCATGCCAAGATGGTGAGAAGCTTTGGTTGGAGCACAAAATCTGCCATTTTGGAGGTGTCATTTACTTCAGGTTCGGTGACATTGTCTTCTTACAATGTCACAAAGCCTGGTTTTGAGTGGGGTATTGACAACGAAAAAGCTCTTGGCTCATCTGTCATGTTGAACGATTACTCGGATGCCTTCATCAAGAAGACTCCTGTCATTTTGACGGATAGATTGAAGGGCTTCTTTATGGTTCCTGATACTGACATATGGAACTACTCCTTTATCTCCAACTCTTGGGCTGATGATATGGAGTATGACATCAAACTGGATACTCCTTTACCATTCTACCATGAGTTGCATAGACCTCTACATTTTGCCACTTTTAACCAGATGGAAGCACAAGATGAACTTGAAGCAGAGCAAGAGGACGTTTTCGCCTGAGATACTGTTTTTAAATCCGAATCCTACGTTTTGTGTATCAATGTCTATTTGGTCTGTCACCTTTGCGGCATGGCATCCCATAATTTTGTATATTAATAATTAATTCTTTCTATTGGACTATACTAGAACTGAACTGAACTGAACTCAACTGAACAAACCGTCATCTCAAACCCTGTTCAAAAAATGGTCGGCCACAAGAGACACGCTCTTATAAAATGGCAGCATCTCACAGGTGAAAATTTTCTACTCTTTTGCTTTCTCTGTCTCTCTGGTTGAACCTTTCCAACCAAACACACACACCCTCTCTCTTTCTTCCTTTTACTATTTAACCTTGAACAATTCACCTTTTTCTTTATATAGATTTCTTACGTTGCTACTTTCGGTGAATCAAAAACAAAAAAATCAGGGGGTATTTGCCACGGCGAAATAATGTATATTATCAAGTTATATTCGTTGCCATATTCAAAAAGATTATGTTTTTTACCTACCTCCGAGATGATATTCTCCCTACAGGAAGTTTGAATTCTGTGCCATTAGATGGAATTTGAATGTCGAAATTTTGGGATACATTTTACTTCAACACTGTTTCAACGTTAGAGCTGTTGTTTATCGTTAATCTTGTAAGTAACTGTTTGATCTGTAGTGCTAACCAGACAACGTCATAACAGTCGGCATTCATCATTTGATTCGATGATTGGGTGCTGAGTTTTGATCATAAATTGGAAAAGCAAGTTGCTGTCATTAAATTGTCATTAAAAAGATGTCTATAAAAAGGTATAAGGTGAAGTGAAGATGAATGTGGTGAAAAAAAACAGGCGAATGTCAAACCTTGAACTTGTAGAGAAGATTCTTTATGTGATCCCAGAGAACCAAAAACCTTATGAAATCATCATAAGTTATGGGAACTCCACTAAACCGCAAACATTCATAATGACTTAAGAACTCGTTTAGTACCATATAGTCCCTTGGTGTCACCTCGTCTTTGATTATTTCAAACTTTTGTAGCAGGATGGATCTCAAAGATTGATTCTTTCCAATCTTGACCTGGAAAGTTTTCTTGATAACAAGTAAATTTTTATACTTGATATCTTCTCCAATGACTCTTATAACGTTTTCATAGATCAAGTTGTTTGGAAGTCGGACCATTTCTTCGGGTTGTTTCTCTGAGTTCTCAACGATGCCATGCGTCTGGGTGGTACCATTGTTCAATTCTCTTTCTAGCCTTCTCTCCATTTCGTATGAATGATACATGGTTGGATGGTTGATGTAGGTATTAGGACCAGCCAATCTGCGGATCTTTTCGCATCTGATGAATTTGGATGCTATATGGTCCGCCTCTCTCTTTGGTATGTCTCTTGACGTGATGGGCATGTACGCTTTCGGAATGTCTCTCAAGTACATTTTCAAGATGAGAATTCTTACTATGTAGATTATGACTGAAAGTGTCAAAAAAACAGCACATGCAATCACTATAATGATGGTGTTGCCTGCCAAGTTTGACGTTGGTTTGGACTTGATGATTGCATCGATTGGAACAACAGCAGAGAGCGCCCCGATAACAATACCAAAAATCAACAATGAGATTGAGTACAACCATTTGAGGAGTCTCTTTGATTTTTTCCCAACTTTCTTTAGCTTCAGCGGTTGTCTTGCCAAAACAGACTGTTGTTTAACTTCGGAGGGCTTATGGCGCCTCCTCAGAACGTTGTTGATTTGAACATTGTTGTTGTGATTGATACTACCGCTGGTTCTCTTCATCTTTCCGGTAGGGGTTGCCATTGTGCCATCGTCATATACTATTTGACTCATGACTTGGTAAGAGTAGTGATCAGCCTACAACAGCTCTCTCTCTCTTTCATCCGCTCCTCCTTCTTTTTCACAGAGTAGTCGGCTGTAACAAGTGGTAGTGTTGTTTAATTGGAAAAATAACGAAGATGAGCTGAATATTAGTAGAGGCTAAGGTGTAAATAAACCTCGCCGCAGTGCTATTTGTTCATTACTGCTGCAGTAAGTGAGCGCAAGCCATTTTTGAGTGTCTGGAGATTTTGGTGGTTTCTCATTGCTTTGATTATCTGACAATCCATCCTTTTTTTGGAACCATTCCCGATTATAAAGGCGTAACGTGGGGAATTAGAGTTGCATTGGAAAAAAGAGAAACATCGTCAAGTTATACGACTGGACTCACGGCCCATTACTTAACATACCATCCCCATCGCTCGGTCCATTCACCACCCATTTCAACGTCCCAGTTAGGAGACAATCTGATTTCAATTCACTAATGATCACAACAAGAGAGCTTGCTGACAAGGTATGTTTGAACCTGGTACATTACAACATGTGGACTAGTGTTAGGCTTCTAGAATGTGAGAAGGAGTTCATAATCAAGGGATGTCCTTCACTTTTGACCACACATGAAGGTGAGACGGGATCGACACCGATGCGGACACCGATGACAAACTACGTTTTGCCCATACTAAAGACGAGAAAGTTGACACTGCAGGATCTTGATTCCATATTTCTTGCGATTGGGACGATCGAGGGGCAAAAGCCAGACAAGATTATCTTGGGGCTCGTTGATTTTGACGGCACGATAGTTTACTATACTGTTCATGCAGGCGTTCAAAAGCCGAAATAGGGAATGAAAGTAACCGGATTGTTGGGTTGAGTATGTGGGATATATAGGTATATTTCATCAGGTGAATTAATCATGTATATTAGCTGAAATTTTGTATAAAGATCATATGTAACCCTTGAGGGTGGTAGCCAAGGCGCCAAAGGAGTTGAGATTTTCCACTTTATACTTTTTAGTGATGGATGAAGGTATCTGGAGCTCGGAAGGCTTGTCGATGAGTTCTGGATAATGCTGAGTCAAGTAAGATCTGATAAAATTGTTTTTTAGATCAATCAGTAGGTTTGACTCCAAGAAGCTATAGAACAGTATTTCAGAAGTTGAAAAATGATGATCATCAAATATATTTCGAGAGACTGACTTTGATTTAAGATTGATGAACTCAACAATCGTCTCTTCTAGGAGATTCACACACTTGGAATTCGTTATCAGGTTCTTTTGCGATAGTATTGTCTGTAGTACACCTTCATTCTGCACTTTTTGCGAATTGCTTAAAACAGGCGTCTCTTGTAGCATTCTTTCTTTTTCTCTGAGTTCGTTCAATGCTTCTTCATCGTCTTCGTTGTGAAGATCGTCAATGAATATGCCTGCCAAATCGCACATTTCAAGGGCCCTGGTTCTGAAATCCAATGGTGGTTTGTACTGCAATGGAAAAGGGAGTAGCTTCTTAAAAAGTGCCCTGCTGTAACCCTCGTAGTTTTCTCTATTCAAGAAGAAATTGTAGCCGGTTATCACCTGAAAGTTTTCCAATAAAAACTCCATAAACCCATCATTGACAAGTTGAGATTCGACGTCCAAGTTTGGCAAATTTGACAGTTTGAACGTCTCTGTAAGATGGCCAACTATTTCTTTGTAGCCCTGGATGTGATCCCCAACCTCTGTTATCAGCAGTGGTAATTTTCCGTTGCTGGAGAGGTAATAGTTGGAGTTTGGAATAATCTTGATGTCTAGATCGTGGCAACACGTACTCACGAATGTTGCAACTGCAACAGATTCCGGATCAAATAGGGCAACTTGTGTGCCCGTCCCCCAGAGATATATGTTCATTCTCAATATGTATTATATTGTTGTGTGTATGTAAAGAGACTCACTGACTTGAGGCTCACTCGATCGACACATAGCCCTTGTGAAGATAATCTTTATCATCATCTTCTTCAAAGCTGATGAAAGTTTCCAAGCGAAAGGGCAGAAGAATACTGGAGCGGTGTGCGTTTTAGGGCAGTGTGACAAGCGGGATATTTAAAATGAAGTTGAAACGTCGAGGCCAAGAACTACCTCCTCCAAGATCTTTTATTTGATCTCTATCATTTTCCGTGCTTTTGATTATTATAAGGTAAAGAGCAAAGGAGTTTTCGTATAGGTAGGTAGGTTTGCAATCAACCCATCATGAAAAGAAAGATAGAACAGACATCCAGCAGCAATGGAAACGATACAACAACAATTGATCAGCTGAAATTGGAGTTGTCTACAACAGATGCTCTTAACTATTCCAAATGGCACACATTGATCGAGAAAGTTGTTAAGAAGAAGCAGCCTGATGCAATTGTGGAAACGTACGAATCCTACCTTAGGATTTTCAAGAACGATGGAGATGTGTGGAGAAGTTATATTGGTTTTGAGTTGGCTAGAAACGAGCATGGGAAGGTTGAACAACTCTTTGCAAAAGTTTTAACCAACATCTATAACGTTGAGCTGTGGCGCTTGTACATTGACTATGTCAGAAAAGTGAATGATATCATCACCGGTGGTGAACAGGCAAGAATCGTGGTGACGAAGGCGTTCAACTTTGCCATTGATAACGTTGGAATTGATTTCCTCTCTGGGCAGTCTATATGGAACGACTACATAAAGTTTTTGGACGAATGGAATCCTGTCACGACGAATGAAACACGATCAAAGGTGGATCAGCAAAGGTTACTTTTTAGACGGCTCATATCCACACCGTTGAAGAATCTTGATGACAATTGGAAGTTATACTTAAACTTTGAGAATGAAGCGAACCAAGGAATGGCAAGAAAATTCATCAATGAAAAATCTCCAGATTACATGAAGCTAAGATCAAAAAATCAAGAGTTGATCAACATTACAAGGGGACTCACACCTGTCACTAAAAGAATGTCGAGCAAGCAACAAATCCAACTGTGGAAAAATTGGATCTGTTGGGAACGAGAGAACAAGTTGGGGCAATCGCAGGATCAGTTAGATAAGAGAATCAACTATGTCTATAGGCTTTCGACCCAATACTTACGGTTCCAACCTGAGGTCTGGTACAACTATTCCACCTATCTCAAATTGAAGGGCAATCCACAATCTGCATCGGAGGTGATTGGTGATGGATTAATAATGAATCCAAACAGCATCTCACTAACGTTTATTCAATCGAACCATTTCGAACAGGCTTCCAATTTGGATTCTGTTAAACAATCGTGGCTGAAATTGATTGATAATTTAACTGTATTGTATGAGTCTGATTCAACTACCGAAATTGAAAAGACACAGATTGCAAGGTGTATAACGAGGGCGTATTCATCGTTGATGATATCGTTCAAGAGGATGTCTGGTACGAAGGAGGCAAGGTCAATTTTTTCGCTTGCTAGGAAGTTTAAAGGTGCCACATGGCACATCTATGTTGACTATGCAACGATGGAGTATAATTCGAACGATTTGAAGATTGCCTTGAGATCGTTGGAGTTGGCGATGAAGTATTTTGGGAAGGAATTTGAATTTGTTGATGTTTATTTGGATTTCTTAGTTTCTCAAAAGGATTTGGCCAATTCCAAGAAGATATTTGAGTTATCTTTGGAGAATTTCAAGGATGACCAAGATTCATTGTTCAAGCTTTACAAAAAATTCATAAAGATTGAGTTATCCTTTGGCGATATGAACTCTGTAAAGCTCTTGGAGAAGAGATTCAGTGAGACTTTTCCTAATGAGTCTCCATTCAAGTTGATGGCTGCCAGCTTCCAAGAAAGGGATAATTTTAATCCTATTGGGGTGATGGATGAGTATGGATTGGGTAAAGATTCAAAGGAGATTGAGGAGGCCGAGATGGCACAGAATGAAGAGCACGATTCCAAGAGACAACAGTTGGAACCTTTTGATGTGGAGGCTGAAAATATTGAACTATTTGCCAGAAGAAACATGGAGCCTTTTGTTGTTAGGGATGAGATATATAACTTGTTGAGAGTTCTACCGAGGGCTGAGTTTTATGATGATAAGCCAACCATCTTTGATCCGAAAAAGACTGTTGAATATTTCCAAAACATTGGTGTATGAGTTGATTGGATTTGTTATGTTGGTTAATACGTCAACTGTTTTTGTTTTGTAGAAAGAGTTTGTATATATATTTATACTAATTCAAAAAGACAAAAGACAATAAAGAATTTACGTAGCTGAGCATAACAATCGTGAATAATGGGAAAACAGTGGAGAGAGATTTTAAATATTGTTCTTTTTTGTTTTTGTGGAGCAATCAACGAGTCGGTAGATTTAGAGGTGGAAGCTTGACAGAAGTTTCTCCTTGATCAACCATTTCAAATCCCGTTTGATTGGATTTGTACTCACTCTTGAAAGGTTCGGTATTTATCTGAGGAGGAGGCAGAGGAGCAGCAGTAGCAGGTGGTGATGGTGGTATCTGACCATACTTGACGAGTAGATGCCTCTCCAACATTTGAAAGTTTCTAGTGTTGGCCTTATATGCAATATTTATGAAATCACCAACGATTGGAATCAAACCTATCAAGAAATCAAACACAACGTTTAATACCATACGAGACAGTAGATCCATTGGTAAACCATCATCGACATTTCTAGCCTTTTTGATTAGGCTTAAACTTAAAGCACAGTTGATGATATCACCAACGGCTGGTATTAGACCAATGATACCACCCCACCCTATTCTCATACCACAGACGTGTAATGCTAGATCCAAATAGTATGCTTTGTTCCTGACTGATTTGAGGATTGATCTATCGTTTGGAGATAGATTGATTGGAATCTCACGTCTTCTCTTTGCACCTTTACGCTGCCAAAACTTCAATTCATCCTGGGGAATGATTTCGTTGTATGGGTCTTCATCGGTAGCACCGATTTTGACAAGGTTTGCTAGACCAGTCTATTGGGTTGGAAATTTATCAAGAATTGATGTGATTTCTGTTAGTTGGCTGTAAGGCAGATAATTTGAATGGTATGGTGGTGCACCGCTGGTGGTTGCTACCAAAAAAATCTGGGGCACTAAACGATGATATATATGATAAAACTTACCTTTTTCAATGCATACTTGTAGACTAATTGAGACATTGGGGGTTATACAAGTAGATGGTGCTATATATGGTTGATGATTGATACCTATTGACTAATTTTCTAAAGATAGAAGCTGAAGAAAGACGGAAGTTGTGTTTATATTTATATAGTAATCTTTTGTAAAGTTGAGGCGTGATAGCAATCGATCTCCAAGATGAAACTGGGAGGCTGTGCTGTGCCATGTTTAGTTGCTGTTGGCTGCTGTTTGGCTGTGGGATACGCAAAGAAATCATAGAAAAGGAGTGTGAAGTGGAGGACCCTTGAAGAGTTGTCCAGTAGTAATTCATGCGCCACTTTATTTTTAAACCTTTCCACCAGGTGTGGCGCATTCAAAATAAAGTGGCTGAGTGAAAGCACTTTGAATTTTTCAGTTTGATATATGGTGCACGACCACATCGGTCGTCCAAAAAAGATAAAAAATTTTCATGGCTGCTGAGAAGGGGGAAGGGTGTGTGTTTCCACGGGGCAACTCTATTAGAAGAGGGGAGAAGGATAGGGGGCGGTGAGTATTATATAGTATAGTATAGTTGTGTATGTTTGTTGGCATGTATGTATATCTATGTATATACTGTATATAAACATCGAATCACAGGAACCACCGCACAGGAGGTACAATATCATACTATATATACCTTACTATAGGAGCAAAACTGCTGAAAACAAGATCAACTTGAATACACCTCTATATCCAAACACATCTATATAGAGAGGCCCATCAACCGGATCATCACCATATAACTCTTCCTCTTAACCCTCAAATATGGCACCAATCACTATCCGTCCAGAGAACACCTTGAGGCGTGCCGAAGATTTGATCGCCGTTGGCCAAAAGGAGGCCGCTCTACAGACCCTGTATGACTTCATCACCTCAAGAAGAACAAAGGGTGTCTTACCAGCAGACTTGGAACCAATTGCTTTTTTGTTCGTCTCATTGGCCGTTGAACTAAGAAATGGGAAACTCGTCAAGGATGGTCTACACCAATACAAGAAGAACGTTCAAGCCAACGAAAACGGTTTGGTTTCTATTGAAAACGTTGTCAAGAAATTCTTGGAAGTTTCTGAAGCAAGACTGACGGAAGCACAATTTAAAGCTGATACCGTTGCCGCAGGTCAAGAAAACAACAACATCAGCTCTTATGAGGGTGATCAATTTCATGATGACGAAGAGGATGAAGATGATGAATCATCCTCTTCATCGATCCGTGTTTCCCCAGAAGATATCTTGATGTCCACTGTTTCCACCGACGATACCAAGGATAGATCAGACAGAGAGTTGGTTGTTCCATGGTTGAGATTCCTATGGGAAGCCTACAGAACAGTCTTGGACATCCTAAGAAACAACTCAAAGTTGGAGGTTGCCTATGCTGCCGTTGTTTCTTCGGCATTCAACTTCTGTGTCAAGTACAATAGAAAGACTGAATTTAGAAGACTTTGTGAAATGCTTAGAACTCATTTGCAATCCGTCGCTCAAAAGCCATCTGGAAAATATCCAATTGAAAATCCAATCGATTTATCCGATGCTGAAACTTTGCAGAGATACTTGGAGACCAGATTCAACCAGTTGAACGTTTCAGTTAAGTTGGAACTATGGCAAGAATCATTCAGATCCGTCGAGGATGTCCATACCTTGATGGCTGTTTCAAAGAGACAACCAAAGCCAAGCATGATGATCAACTACTACGAAAACTTGGCCAAGATCTTTGCCGTTTCTGACAACTATCTGTTCCATGCTGCTGCCAGAGAAAGATTCTTTGCATTGTTTGTCCAATCTCCAATTGCCAAGCCTGAAGAGTTGAAATACTATGCCTCTCTACAGTTGCTATCAGCATTGGCCGTTCCACAGACTGCCTCCACCGTTTCTTCAGAGGATGATTTCACAAGAAGAAAGAAGACAAGATTGGCCTCATTGTTGAACTTGACCAGAATTCCAACAAGGGAATCTTTGTTGGAACAGGCATTGTCAAGGCAAGTTTTATCCATCGTTGATCCATCGTTGAACAAGCTGTTTAACCTCTTGGGGTCAGACTTCCATCCATTATCATTTGCCTCAAATGCAAAGGAAATTTTTGCAACTGTTGAAGCTAACAAGGATTTCACTCCTTACATCAAACCATTGATTTCAGTCATTCTAAAGAAATTGTTTGAACAGATTTCTCAAGTTTATGAAACCATCAAGTTGGACTTTTTGGTCAAACTGGCCACCTTTGAAGGTGCCTTCCGTTTATCACCTTTGGAGATTCAAAGTCACTTGCTGGCAGCAGCTTCAACGAGTCTTCTTTCCGTTAAGATTGATCATGAAGCAAAAGTGGTTGCATTCAAGTCGGACCCATTCGACACTTCTCTACCATACTCCACGTCATCCTCAACTTCTGAAACTTTACAGTTGTCACCATCCGAACTGATCAGATATCAACTATCCAACTTGGCCAAGACTTTATCCTCTTCTGCAAAGTTGATCATCGATATGGGGGACAACGACAAGGAGAACGAGCAGGCATTGAAGGAACAATCCCAAAAGATCTCCAACGAAAAGTTCCAGCAGGAAAGAGAAGCCATTCAAAAACGTGCTCAAATCTTGGAAGAGAGATTGAAGAAGACCTCTGAAATCAAGCGTGCCGATGAAGACGCTGCCAACAACAGCAGATTGGAAAAGATGATGGCTCAAAAGAAGGCCGAACAGGAAAGAGCAGAACAAGAAGCTGCAAGAAGAGCCGAGGAAAAGAAGCAAAAGGCCGTTGAAGAGATCAGAGCCGCTGAAAAGAAGAAACTCATTGAAGAGATCAACTCTCAAGGTATCATCAGCGTTGATTTGAAAGATGCTGAGAACTTGGACAGAAACAAGATTCGTGAGATGCAGATCGAAAAGCTTGAGAAGGATAGAATTGCCCTTGAAGAGAGAAATGAGGCTCTCGTTAAGAGATTGGACTACATCGAAAGAGCACAAAGGTTGACCGAGTTGCCATTGTTAGAACAGGAAGCCACCGCTCAAAAGGATAAAGAGTTTGAACAGTACGAATTCATGAGATCCAAGATTGTTGCAAAGGCAAAGAAAGAGCACGAAGAGGCAATTCAAATTAGGGATAGACTACACAGGATCGTTCCTGACTTTGAATCGTTTGTTGGTCAACTTAGATCAAAGACCAATCTCAAATATGAAGAGGAAAGACAAGCCGCTGCAAAGGCATTGGAAGAGGCAAAGAAGCATAGAATTGCCAATTACGTCAATGAAAGAAAAGCCAAGTTTGAAGCTGAAGAAAAGGCAAGATTGGATGCTGAAAGGAAGGCCAAGCTTGAAGAGGCCAACCTTGCAGAGAGAATCAAAACGATGTCCTTTGCCGAAAAGGCCAAGCTTAAAAGAGAAGGCAGGTGGCCTGTCGGTGGTGCTTCTGGCTCTCCATCCTCGCCTTCTTCTGTCCCTGGTTCTGGTTCTGGTTCTGGTCTAAACCGTGGTTCTGCATTTTCTCCATCGCCCGTTCCTGGTCTAACCCGTGGTTCTGCATTTTCTCCATCGCCTGTTCCATCCCGTGCCGTTGGTAACGATTCTGCAGATAGGGCACAATATGAAGAGTTGTTGAAGAAGGAGGCTAATAAGTCTTTGCTTTTCAAAGAGAAGAAAATCTTACAGAAGTTGGCTGAGAGGTTTGGTAAATGATCCCGTTGTTAAGTAGATGGAATTGGCTTATCCTTTGTATATCCTTCAATTTTTTCCACTGTGTAAGTAATTTTTTGTTGTTTTCATTTCATTTCCATACACATCTTATATAAGTTTCACTTGTTGAACATCCTCAGTGTTGAACGATCTAACGTTGGAACTTGATATTTATCCACTACATGTTTCTATTAAGAGCTTGAAGGAGCTACGGTGTGGAAGCTTCCTAAATTTACTATCACTATCAGTTTTAATGTCAAATCAAGGGTGATCATTTCCAAAGTGAAAGATTTATTTTCAAAAAGAAACAACAGAACAGAGAGACCTGTTTCACTTTGAAATCTGTGAAAATTCACCCTTTGCAGAGAGAGCCGCCTGTACGTGTACGTGTACGTCGTGCGTGTGCGTGGGTGTGTGGCGGTGTTGTCGCGTCAGGGGAGTATGTTGTAAGGCTCTGGTGGTGAGCAGTGGAACGAAGTGGTGGTAATGATGGTGGTGAAGGTTTATCGCAAAACAACCACCACCTCTGCTATCGTTGAACTTGATTTCTGATCTCATCTTCATCGGTACTTTCTATAGATATATGTGTATATATATTCATCAGCAAGGGACACACTTTCCACTTTACTAATATATCTAAATCAACAACAATGGCCACTTTCTTTGACTCCAAAAAGTCATTCACTGACGTCCCAGTTCAAGATGGAAAAATCTCTACAGCAGAATTCCTAGAAGCTTCTGAATCATTGGTGAAACTATTTGGTAAGTCGTCTCCACCTTGAAGAGGTATTTAGCTGTTTGTTGCGTCCAACAACCATGTTTACTAACTGTTTTTCTCCCTTGACATGTATATAAAGATCTCCTTGGCTCATCGGCGTTTGCCGTCGTTCAATCCGACATGACAGGCAACATCACAAAGATCAGAACCAAGCTACTGGCCTCTCCAGCATCCAGCATGACACTACAGGACTTGATCCTCTCCGAAGTGACCGACAAGAAAAAGACGGCAACTCAAGGTTTACTATGGTTAACGAGAGGTTTACAATTCACCGCCGTTGCGATGCGTGAGACGCTGGATAGACCATCGGATGAACTAACAAAGACTTTTACGGATGCCTATTCTAAGACTCTTGTCAAGTATCATTCGATGCTGGTGAAGCCTATCTTCAAGCTTGCCATGAAAGCATGTCCTTATAGAGCCGATTTCTTTAAGAAGTTGGGCGAGGATCAAACAAAGGTTTTGGAACAGATGTCTGTGTGGTTGGCTGCTTTGGAAGCCATCGTTAAGAACATTATGGATTTCTTTGAGTCTGGTAATTACGGTAAGGGATTGTAAGTCGTTTTGGCATTCAGAGATGTTGTTTTCTTCTTGCAGCTTAACTTTGTTTCTGTTTTTCTATGACCTACTTAAAGTGTCTGTTTCAAAATTGAGAATAATAGAATTAGATGAAATTTTGACCCATGTACCTGGAAAAAAGTATTAAAAAAACTGGATTAGGTTTAACTTTCGAAAAATAACAATTAAAAGATAATAATAAAAAACTGAAAGTCAACAAACAAGTAGCCTTAGGGTAGCAAGTAGTTAACAGCTCAACGATATTCGGATGTGGAAAAATAAGGGGAGAAAAAAAAAACGCAATAATAGTAACAGGTGTTTTGTAAAAAAGAGAGGCAAAAAGCATGGTTGTTGCTTTTCTGTTTTCCTTTGTGGAATGAGGGGCTGAAAGAGAGGAAAAAAAAAGAAAATGTAGCTGGCACATATAGTAAAATAAAACACGCATTTTTGAATGTAAACAAAAAATACATCTGGTTTTTCAAAAGAGTTCAATCAAGCAACCAATCAAACATTGCTATACTCTAAAGCTGATTACAATAGAGCCATTAGCATAGCACTAACAACACCAAAGAATGAGACAGACTTGAAAGAGGCAGCAGCACCACTGTCTGAAGAGGATGAAGAAGAACCAGAAGCGGTGGATTCATCAGAGGATCCACTAGAGGTGGCACTACCGGAGGAGCTTGAGTGTGTGGAAGATGCACTTGAAGAAGTCTCGGTGGCTTCAGCAGAACAGGTGTAGTCACCTTGGATGTAACCCTTTGAAGAGATCGAGTCAAAGGTATCACAGTCCATTTCACCAGTTAGCTCAGCCTCGAAACCACCCTTGACAGAGGTCAACTTTGAAAAAGTGGCATTGTCAAAGCTACCATCCAAGATGACGGCACCACCAATAGATTTCAAGACGTCAAATGAATCCAATGAGTTTAGTTCGGTGTTGTTGATAACGACGAAACCACCACCAATCTTTGTCAATGATGAAAAGTCAACATCGGTCAATTCCTTGTTGTTTTCAATGGATAGATCACCACCAATGCTTTCCAATTGGGAGAATTCCAAGCTTTCGACAGAAGATTGGAAGAAACCGGCAGATGCATTCACAACGGTCAAGTTGCTCATGGAAATGGAAGCAACCGAGTAGAATGTAATGTTGTTTGCCCATTGCAACTTGTCAAAGATGACTTCGGTGTTGTCACCGTTGTAAGAGACAGATAGGGCGTTTGAAACGGATTCAATATCAGAATCAATGGTAGCCAAGTTCAGGTTGTTATTTAGGGAGAAAGTCTCAACGGTTGTTGGGTTGAAACCATCCAATGATTCCAATTCAGTATCTGAGATGTACAAGGATTGGCAATCGGTAACACTGGCGGTCAAACCAGAACTGGTCAACGCTGGCAAGGTGACCCAGTTGATGGAACCGACGGAAACTAGAGAACCAAAGGATAGGGAGGAAAGAATGGTCAATCTAGATAGTTCCAATTGTTCAGTGATGGTGGTTAGAGAATCAGCGGCAAATGAGGACAATTGAGTAGCGTTGTAGATGGTTAGGGAACCATAGATGGCTCTAACGTTAGCGATGGATGCACTACCTAGATCACCCGTGATGTAGATGTCACCCTTGATGGCAGAACATTCTGACAAATCATCCAAGTCGGATTGAGCAGTGGCGGTATATGTGTTTGAGAACGAACAACCAGAAGCAATGGAGATTGAGGTGGTTGAGGTCAAGGTGGAGTCTGTATGGAATGTTAGGAAGAGATTTTGTTAGTATTGTTGATCAAAGATGGTGAAATAGAAAAAAAAAACACTGTAACCATTGTTTTGTGAAGCGTAGTGATCATATTCTAATCTTGATGTTTCTCCGAGTTCGAATGAATGAATCCCTAAATAAACAGAGCTGCATGAAATAATCCATCAACTTTCCTTGCCGTAGTTTATCCGGATCTTCCTGCAACTTGTAAAAACAATACATTGAGATGCAGGGGGTCGATCGTCGCAAAAGGGAACGAAAAAAAATTAAACGACTTAATCCTAATGCGCACGCGGAGGGGGAAAGGGGGGGGCGTAGTAAAGAGTCGTGCGCGAGAGAGTCCCAATGCCACTTGAAGTGCTGTGCGGTGCAGTGCAGTGCAGGTAAAAGAGAGTTTTGACCCTCGAGAGATCCCGCCGGTGGAGGGCACGGGCATGGCACTGTGCATGGTTAAGCGTAGGGCAGGCCAAAGGAAGTACGGTACACCCCTCCCCCTGTGGTGGGTGTATTGCGCAGTCTGGCCTCTTGTCTCCGTGGTGGAAAGGCCACTTCTAATTTAAGAACAGCACGGTGTATGCAGATGTGTACCGTATCAATCTTTGTGGTGGATCAAAAATTATGTGCTTTTTTTTTCCAACTGTTTGAAATTTGAAATGAGGTCTGTAATTGGACGACAACGACGAGGAGAGGACAACCACATAGAGAAAGACAAGGAACGAGGCCAGACGAGAGTTGAACGAAGGATGGTATATGTATATATATGTATACACACATACCTACATTGTAGATTGTAGACAGTGGATCGATCATTCAATGGATGAGAGATGGGGGGGACTTCATTATGAGTAAAGTGAATTGGTAGGAACGAGGCTTGCATAGGATCAATCGGATTGATACTCTCTTTGATCCGGCAGCCAATGATGATTCAACTCAACAGTGAAACACTAAAATCAATTGTACATTGGAGAATAGAGTTGATTCAAACTTCATATGTCATATGGTTGGAGACGTAATGTGATTTAATTGATTGTTTGATTGATACGTACTTAGAGATGTGGTATCAGCAGCGAAAGCTGTACCGGCTAGAGTAGCTATTAGAGCGACTAACTTGAATTGCATTGTGGTGTATTATACTTCTATGTTAACAGGCAAAACGAATGGAACTGATCAACAACGAATTCAAATTTATGAACAGACTGTAAAGAAAGAGTTGTGAAAAGGAGAGAGAGAGAGAGAAAGTTGTACATAAAAAAAAAAGTGAGAAGAGAATTAGCAAAGGGGAACAGGTGGTTTAAATCAAGGATCTAGTGTGGTGAAGCGGGTGCCATTGAGGTTTACAGATAGATCATTCAGTAATAGTGGCTCTCGTTGATTCTCTCTCTATCTGGGATTTGGTCGGATCAGGAAGTTGAAACATGCAGAATAGGCAGCGTAGCATAGTACGGCATAGCATGGCATGGCATGGCACAGCGGCAGGGAAAGAAAAACACAAATAGATGGAATATAAACACGGCAGCCACCCGGCCACCGCACGGCGTGGAATCACAACAGCCCACTGGGGAACAACCCAGCAAGAGGGGGCTGGTTGTTGGGACAACCACCAACCAGCTTACAAACATACACATACACGGCATACATACACACCCACACAGGACAGGACGGACTGGCGGCGAGCAAACGTTAGTCTTGAACCTCCGTGTGGGACCGCACACGCTAGGCTCGCTGGCTGGACTCATGATCCGGAAGGATCATCATATGCCATTTTTCTTTTCATCTTGCCTTAAAGGACAAGAAGTGTGTGTAATATGAAATGAGGTTGGTCCTACAAAGGAAGAGCCATATATACTTTTCAAAGGTGGTATATATCTCCCGGAGGTGAGGTCTGGGAGCCTGGGAGCCTGGGAGCCTGGAGCCTGGAGCCGGCCAACTTTTTCAGCCAAATCTACGATTCAATCCAGTTTTGTATCATATGAGGAAACCTTGTAGAGATATTCGTATTCGTAACCAGTCATCTACATATCAATTGTCTCACACCAGCAACTTCTCCAGGTTTGTGTGGGGAGGAAGGAGTATTTCATCGCGATGTGCGTCCATCCATGCAACTAGGCTATATATGATTGTTAGTTACGCTAGCAGGTGCAATTCTCCCTGAAAGAAGAGATCACTCGCACTACAGAATAGCTTCACTCCATAGTTAATAATTAGTGGAATAGGGGAATTTTGAGTTGATATCGACAGATCCATAACGGCCGCTGTAGTAACTAGCACACGTGCTGCTCGTGCTATTTGATGTTGATGGACGATGGTTTGAAAAAGCGGTGAATACCATGCACTCCGAACTTTTCATGTGGTTTTTTTCATTTTTGCATCTGCACCAGGGGAGGGGCCGCATCGGCGGCACTTGTGTGCTCCTGTCCACTAAAGTGCTCATAGTATCTTTTTTGACTAAAAGACATATTTTGTTTTGACTTTACTTACAACGATCGTTACCAAAACAAAACAAGCCTTCCCAATGCTCAAAAGCTTGTCTTGTTTGACTTTGAGCACTATTTCGTTCAAGGGCCATCTTTAATGCAGACCAGATTCAAGTTCCTGGATCAGACGCTTCTAGGAATTTGAGTTACTGTTACGCCGAGAAATTATGCATCTAATAGAAACCTGATGTATTTACAAACTTCCTAAAGAGGTACCTTATACTATTCTTGGATGTTTTGCTTTTTAGCAGATGCCAAAAGCATCTAAGCAAGCCTCGAAACTAAAATTGATAAACACACACATTGGTTAAAAATCTAGATCAAGCAAGCAAACAAGGATCTGTATATTGCTTTTCAAAAAGCATATTCGAGCTTAGACATAACCAGAAAACCCCGCCCCACTATCTCACCCGCAACGTGTCGGTAATTCATCGTGCGACCTCAACTGATGCTTGCTCTACTCTGATCAAGATATTGCTCAACTTCGCCATGACACAGATTCGTTTTCTTATACAAGATTCTGAGTTGAAGCTCAGCCATGTCAATTGACTAATGGATAAACTCTTTTATAACATACCGACAGGACGGTCTATCTGGTGTCATGAGCGCTTGCGGCTTATTCTCTAACTCCGTAAATGGAAGTCCAGTATGACAAAATCCTCGGAAAGGTCCTTGCTGTCCAAGTATGAAGAGCCTTAGAGTCTTAGACAGAAGTTTAGCATTAATATCATGTAGAAAAATTATTTTGTTCTATAGAAGAGTAATGGAAAAAGGTATTCTGAAAAAAATAAGTAAATAAAGAAAGATGGACACCAGCTTTTCACTTTGCAGGGCTTGAATTTGAAGTTTACCTCCTAATACTGGGCTAAATTCTGGAAATTGGATAAGAGACTGAAAAGTCATATTTTGGAAGTCACAACCATTAAATAATGATAAGAAATAGAGGTTACTCATTGCTATATCATCAACTGTTTGCTTGCTTGATCTCTCCAGTAAAAAACTAAGATGTAGATGCAAGTCAGAATCTTCGGGAAAACGCGGGAAAAGTCTTAATATAAAATGTTTTTTGAACAATACCCTGGACTGGATACCAATCCCAGACACAGATTTATATGATATATAGAGAAGTAATGGAAATATAGGTATTCTATGAGAAAAAAAAAAAAAAAATGAGTATAAAAATGAGATAAAGACAACGAGTGTTTAACAAAGGAAATGATAAGTTATCGATGACGAACAAATCTACGAAATAAATAAAGGATCTAATTTTATTACACACAGAACGACACAACTTTGATACCTTTTGCATTCCATTGCCTAGCTTTCTATCTTTAAAGTAGGAAAAACTATCAGAAAACCCCTGAAAGTTAAAGAGGCCTGAAAATCTAATACGTGAATTGAAAAACAGATTTACTTTATTGATCTTCGGCAATCAGTTTGCTGCTATTAGTTTAGTGCCCTGTGCGAGGAGACTATATTTCTTGATCTGAACACCAGTTCGAGGCAGTACATCTGAATTCACCAGCAATTAGTTAATTAATTAAAGCAATGTGTTTGTGTTTAGCCCTCTCACTCTTAATCTTCACGTCTCTTGTTCTTTTGGATAAGATTAGAAATCCCAGGCATTTGATATGTCCAGAAGATGTCCAAATTGGCGTTTGAAAATTCTTTCTTTTTTGATGTTGCAGCCTCCCAAAAATGCGCGTTCGACCCCTCTTTCTATTACAACTCCCTCGCGCCGCAATTAGAAAGCAATTGATCCCAACAAGTACTCATTTTGAAGCCCATTAGACGGAGCGCCGGCTCCTGGGCTTGGATTGATGGTTGGATTCAGGATAGGGGGGCAAATACCGAATTGCAAAACTCCACCTCCAATTTCTGCTTCGCACTTGAAAACCAAGCACCCACTTTGAACGCCAATGGATCACACTCTAGCTCTGCCGATACGCTCCACAACCTGGGTGATGATCATCTCACGACTGAATTTAATCTGCAGTGTGTTTCTGGTACTATTGAAGCCCTGTTGTCAGCACAATGGCCATAGTTGTGATTCCACAGCCCCATCCCACGGCCTTGGGAGACCTTCTCATTTGCAAAGCCAAAACTAGGCCCTTCCTGGCCAAAAAGCTTTCAACGGCACTGTAATCTCCGAGTCCTAAAGTTGTGTATCCTTGGAGGGCCATTTCCAGGGATGCCGTTGGTGTGCCCTTCCTGTTGGAGCAGATACAACTGACTTCAAATGCTTGCGCGAGACCGTTTATCTGCAAACAACATCGGTCACGGCATTGTGTATGTTCCTGCCCACTTCAGTTTTTATGCTTCTAACTCTTTGCTTGCTAGAATGAGAAGGTTCTAGTTGGTGGGGATCCCATGTTTTACTTCTTCTAGAGGTGTGGTGTGTGAGAAGCAGAATCTGGAAACAGAGAGGGTGTGTGCAGGAGTTAGTATGCGCGCTGAAAAACTTATCAAACTTATCTCGTTTGGGCACCGTACCCCTCTTAGCAACCGCTCTTCCTCTTCTTCCTGTAGATGTATACATACAGTTGATGGCCATGATCATTACTCCAGTAGAAGATGCCATATAAATTAGACAATGTTGAACATGTGCTAGTCAAAGAAACAGCAACGTGCAGAGACACACCAAACTTGCGAGGAACAGAGCCGGCGAACACCAATAACAACACCGATTGGCACTCGGCAACACCGTGGTCTTACATTGTTGGATCTCCTCTGTTGGTGCAAGCATGTCAGAGATGATGACATACACTGGGACTGCAACGATAGGGTGAAGAATGGTGGTAGCTCTCACTCCACCTGGTTGAAAATTACAAGGTGAAGTTTTTCAGCGTCGTGAAATAGGGCCTTCCTATGGAAACCATGCATTTCATTTTACATGATTGTGTAGCCAGAACGACGACCTTTCGGCTGATACAACTGCATTTATTGGAAAGGGTTTTTCTGAGTCACAATGCTTGGTGATGCTGAGGATGTTGGATCATCCTGATACGCGGCCGCACTTGAAAAGTGGCTTTACCAAATTTGCAATTGCAATTCAACCAGAGTTACCACTGACTTCTAGAAGGCACCATTCGATAGGAAATTGACGGGAGAACACGATGCAATGCCTATAGAAGCTGGAATTTCTCTGGGCTACGATGTTGTCTGTCCGGGAATTATACCCATTAGAGAAATGCGGATATCTTGCGTGTTTCTGCATTTGGAAGAAATTTGAACACATGGACACGATGCCTAGGACTCGCTCTTTCCAATGGCATGTGTTTTGAGCGTGTTGGATGGGTGTGGATGTGCCCAGGGTGGGGCACTTTTCAAAACGATGCTCGACAAAAAAAGGGAGATCTGGCCCAGTGGTTAAGTGCATGACGCTCGCTCAACTTTTTGGTTTTTTTTATGTGGTTCAGATCTTGGCGTGTGCCAATTCCCTGGATTTGGGCTGCTTTTTGGCTAATTGTTGCTCTAGCACAACCAGTTTTACCTCGGACGAACCCGTTTTTGCGGCGTTTTTATGAGCAAAAAATCTAGTTTTCTGTGGTATCCTTCTTTTGTTTGAAATCTGAAATTTTAAAGACACCAATTTGAGATCCGGAGAGATCTTTGGAGCGATCTTGTGTTTTCCTGAGTCATGCTAAATACACAAGAAGCGTCCTTCTATACATTATCACTATTCTGCTTCAGATGGAGTTTGTTTGATGGCAATAACGTTGGTGGAAGGTTTCAAATGGAAATAATAGTGTGTGCCCGGTAGCTATTTAATCTCGTGCTACCGACTGTGGTGGCAGGTTTACCTCACCGGGGTGGTAGTGGCTGTCGCGCCCCACCCGATCTATACCTTGGTAATGTTGGACGTCGCCCAGGATGCTACCGCGAAAAATGAAGGCTTTCTACCACTGGTCGCTACCAGGGATTTTCTTCTAAGGCCGTTTTTGAGCACTGCAGACTAGCTGATAGCCGCCAATCATACTCAGTCGATGGCGCAAGAAAAGTGCTATCTAGCAGAGTTGTTTTGGTGTTTTGGATGCCCTGTGGACCAGAAAAGCCAGAAACAAAAAACAAATGTTGGTGTTTTTGAAATCTTTGATTTTGAACATTTTGAGATATTCACTGAAAGACCCTGGCTTTAGGCAGTTCATTGCAATGTGCACTGAGTCCATGAGAGCCGGTCGAAGTTTACGGTTTTTAAGAAGACGATCTATGCAATTTTGAACCCCTTCCAGCCTTCGAATCGTAGCTCAATATGCCATTGTGAAGAGCCGATGTTAGAGTTTCTGATAGCATGGTGTTGGAAACGCTCCATTGCCTGTGGAGGTGCTAAAACAAGGGTTGCTGTACCGGGGGAAACTAAGCTTTTGACTTTGAAGGCTGTTGAAAGTGCTTCAATAAGTTTTCTGAAAGATGATTTAAGCTACAGCAGGATCTTCTGCTATTTTGTTTTAAAAGCGTTTATGTAATTACCTACACGTTGAACCGCAATTTCAACCTCCACAAGACTTATGTGGTGAACAACCGGTACCACAGAACAATATTTGGCCATTGAATTGCATCCCGGAAAAATCTCAAGTCTTTGATAGGTGTTCAAACTGTCGTATGAAAAAGCCTGCTTTTTTGACCCGTCTTTCTATCGTAACTCCTTGAGGACGCAATTAGACAGCAATTGATCCCAACACGTACTTATATTGAAACCCATTGGACGGAGCACCAGCTCATTGAGTTGGATTGATGGCTGAATTCACATCGGTCTCTTGATGCGCGGTCACACAAAACCTTGCCAAAACATCCGATTGCGAATTCGCCTCGCCCGCGACTTATTACCTTCTAGAATATACCATTTGATAGCCAATTGATCGGACATGATATCTCAGTGTGTCCAGAAAGCTGGAGTTGTTTCTGGTATGGCGGTTTTGTTTTGTCGGACGAACCTAATTACCTATCAGACACCGTTTTTTAAAATTACACCAAATGGCGTTGCGGCCCCAAAATTAAACGGCTCCATAGCAAAAGGCGTTGCGGCTAACTGATTTATCTGCTAACACCCATGAAGTGTCAATAGAAAGTATGGGCACTGCCGTGTTATATTAATTTTTTCTAAGAATCATAGCTCCGTTTTTGGCGTGAGATGTGGCTCGGTGGTTAAGGGGCTCAATCTGTCGATTTTCCAGTGAATATAAGGCATGGCCTTTCAAAGGACTGTAAGCCGCACGGCTGCAGGAATTCTCTGTGAAAAGTGTAGTCTTTCTGGAGGTTTGAAAAAGAAAAAGTAGTGTGCGTTCATTAACGAAAGGAAATGGATGTACCATTTGAAGTGTACAAGGTTTCGGAATTTATCAAAAAGCTGCTGAAAAACGGCATCTGGGTGGGTAGAGGTATCAAGAGCCATTAGATAAGTTATATCGACGATAGACAAAAAGACTGAAACAATGCTATCGAACATAGTAAGATCCAGAGTGAGGTTGCTAAATGCCGGGGCGTCATCTTTCAGAACACTTACTAGAGCGTCGGTTCTGACACCACCAAAATCTGCAATTGCTTTCCAATCACACAGGAACATAACGACAGCCAGCTCCAAAGCAGATACTCAGGATGGGGTTACCAAAGAAGCATTATCATCTGAAGAGGAAGAGGAGGAGTATGCAATGGATATGTCCAATCTACCATCCAGGTGGTTACGTCTTCCAGCGGAGGATCAATTGGATATCATCAATTTTCTAAACATCAAACAGCAGTTTGGATGGAACTTCCTAACCAATGATGAGAAGAAAGCAATCTACTACATCGCATATGGTGGATGGGGCCCAAGGGATAACGTTGGACTGAACACGCCCGAGTTTATCTTTAAAGTTATCAGTAGTTCAATCTTGTTTGGAGTGTTTGGGTTCTCCTTGATAAACTATGCCTTTGACAAGTCCATCGTTGACGAGATGGAACAGAGGGAGAACGTCATCGGTGGAATTACTGCTACTGCTACTGATTCCAAGGTGTGAATCATTCACTCGCAATGCCCTTGTACATATACATGAATATTATAATTTGCAATAAAACTGATTAGAATCGTCGTTCGCATTTTGGTTCGAGGATAGACAAATTCCGTAAATCTCCCAAAAGATCATCTCTAGAGTAGAGCATAATCAGTCTAGAGGCGTAAAGACAGGTCAGTTTTAGGAATACTGATAGTCAAAGGCCTCAAATGGTTGGGCATTAACTTTGAAGCGTGTAACTCATGGTGACTGTAGATACTCAAGCACATTTCAGCACACATACCACGGTACGCAACATGGTTTCACCTGAGCCATCAAGCCAAGTAGGTATCCCACTCTGCTGAATGCTGCCTATAAACTACGATGTGCCTCTCCTCCCGTGAAAACATTGACTAGTTGAATAGAAGGTAGTTAGTTTACCTTGGAATAGTGTTGGAGGGCAATGATACTGGTACTACGAGCGCTGCATGCTTGGTTGAAGCTTGGAAATTTGGTGAAAGCATGACAGCACGGAATCTTTGAACCTACAATCCTGGATTGACCATTGAAAAAAAGGTTGATTCTCTTGATGGTGAGCAGCAAATAGCATGAACCTCGGAGGGATGTACCCGTACCGCTGACAAAATCTCTTTTGACGCCTTGCTCAAGCCTCTTTGAGGCTGCGAATATCATCACCTGAAAAGTCTCGACTCTTGCGGTAGAGGGAAGGCAGCCAGATGGCCCGCGCCCACACCCGCGCCCCACACCCCACACGCAATCGACCGCGTCACGCGTGGAAATCAAAACAAACTCTTTTTGCAGGGGCGTGTTTTCTTTGCCTCGGAGTGCAGTGAAAAACTGTTCATTCTATAAACATTGAACAACCAAGTATCAACATTGAACTGGTTCTGTTCCTTACTACCCCTGTAACGAAACACGGTTTTCTTTCCTTGGATTGTTTGGAGCTATTGAATATAAGCGAGATGATCAATGGTCGCGTACAATACACCTTCAAGGTGTCATCAGAGAACACCTTCAAATTCCAACTTCTAACGCAGGCTTGACCATTATTTGGAATGTCCGGTACAGTTGTTCTATATATAACAACTTTCTACTGATTGAATACACGGTCAAGCTGCGCGACAAAGGAAATGCCTAAGACCTACGCGTTCAACAATCATCTTATTCGAGAACCAGAGGTGGAGGCTGAAATGGAACTCTATTCGTTTCACCCTCGAATTTGTCTTCCTTGATAACCGGACTATAAAATGTTTAGTATGCCCATTCTTCACCATATAAGCCAGCTTTAGTTCCTTCTCCTTCCCTCTTCTTTTGCCCCTTCTACTTTTCAGCTAAATTCACATCACGATACTCACAATCCTAAACAGTTGAATTCATTCCTGATTGCATCTTACACGTTAGATAATTTTAACCTTAGTCACTCTTTTACGAAAACGTTCACACACATACAACTTTCAAAATGCAATTCAAATTCGTTGTTCTTACGTCCATCCTTGCCGCTATTGTTTCTGCTGAAAACCTAGTGACTCAGATCGATGATGGTCAAATTCAAGCAGCTGCCACCACTGCAGCTGAAGCAGCAACCGCAGCCGCCGAAACAACCGCAGCGGCAGCGGTTGAAGCTACCACTTCACCAACCTCTACCGCAACAGCTGCTGCTGCTGCTGCTGAAACTACATCTTCATCATCTACTTCTACAGCTGCTGCCCTTGAGACTGTTGCAGTTGTTGGCCAGATTGACGATGGTCAAATTGAAGCTGCAGTTTCATCGACTGCTGCTGCCGCAGAAGAAGCATCAGCAACTTCTGAAGCTGACACAACTGAAACTCTTCTCAATACCGAGACTGCCTTCTCCACTGTCACCAAGACAACCTGCACAGCATGTGCTGCCGAAGAAACTGAGACTTCTTCCACCAATGCTGCAACAACTTCTTCATCCATTCCATCTGGTTACACTGTCACCACCGTTACCACCCTGGAGAATGAGGTTCAAACCATTTACACAACCTACTGTCCATTGACTGATACAGAGACATCTGCCCCAGCAGCCACCACTGCCACAGAGACATCAGCTCCAGCGGCCACCACAGCTGCTACCACATCTGAAGAAGACACAACTGAAACCGTCTCGGAAACCGAAACTTATTCTTCGGTCGTGACGGGCGCCACTTCCACTGGTACCACTCTGTGTGCCGCTGCTTCCACCGGTGGAAGCTGTAACGCTGCTACCACTTCTTCCGCACCAGCTGCTTCAACCACCGAAGCTGAAGAATCATCTTCCACTGAATCTGATGAGTACGTTGATGTTACAACAACCCCAACAGTCACCGTGTCGTCCGATATCACTAGCACTGCGTTTACCTACGATACCATCACGGTTACCGCTTGTGACTCCAATGGTTCATGTTCCACCTACGCTACATCTGGTGAGAACGCTGCTGAGACTGAGACTTCGTTCGTTTCCAGTTCCACTTACTCCAACGACACCAACTCTGTTTCCACCTATGAGGCTGGTGCCAACAGTGCTTCTTTTGCAGGTGCAGGTGCTGTCATGCTAGCTGGTTTGGCTTTGCTAATGTAAGTTAGCGCTTCCATTTAACCATTACACTTAATGGTGCGTTTATGTTTTTTTGTTATGAAGTCACTCGATCATGAGGATTTTTAATAGAGTGCTTTACCCGGATCTTTTCTTTTTGTTTTTTTATATTGGTTTTATTTTTAGCAATTGCATTTTCTCCGTATACATGTTCTACATTCCAAAATGGTTGAAGGTGGTAGCCAGAATCTGGTGAGATGGGATCAACGTCTTGCTGTGCGGCGTTAATAAGGGGTGTTATTACGTAATACAATATGAAGTTTGAAAATTTTCAGACCGAGCACACCAATTTTTCACTTCTTGAGCAGAGAGAGTGGGATCTTCAACTTTTTCAAAACACTTGAAATATCACTACAGATTGATTCCATAATATCTCAATTGGCTTGACGAGAAGGTATTAAACAACCAACAAACAGAGAAACAGGTCGAAATGAGGCATCCTTTTCAAAAAGTCTTGCTGAACCGTGTGGGCGACTTACTATTTGCATCTGCAAAGAACAGCGTTTTTGTGTTTGAGATCACAGGCTCAGAAGTCCCACATTCAAAGCTTGTGGGAACCTGGACAGATCCAGTGGATGCAAACTATACCTTGAAGAAACAGCATGAGGCAAAACTTAAAGCGCTAGAGGAACAAGCAAAATTACAAACCAGCAATGATGCCGCCGCCGAAGAACCTGCACCAAAGAGACAGAGGACGGAAGCCATCAAGCTCCCGAAGTTGCCAACTCCTGGTCCTGGAGCACCTCCACAGCACACGTACATTAGAGACATTCATCTATCGAGAAACGAAGAGTTTTTGCTAGCCACGACAGATAACGATAAGGCTGTCGTCGTGTTCAAGATAAATAGGACTTCCGAACCAATCTTAGAGTTTGTCAAGAGGCAGCCATTTCCAAAGAGACCATCTACAATTTCAACAACCCTTGATGATCAGACCATAATAGTCGGTGATAAGTTTGGTGATGTTTATAGCATTCCACTTTTGGATACCACAGTTGTGGAGGAGAAATCGTTGGAGCCTATCTTGGGGCATGTTTCCATGTTGACCTCTGTCTTGAACCTCAAGGATTCTCAAGGTAAAGAATACACCATATCTACAGATAGAGACGAACACATCAGAATATCACATTATCCACAGACATACGTCGTCAAAAAATGGCTCTTTGAACATGAAGAGTTTGTTTCATCTATAGTTTTACCAAGTTGGTGTAACGGAAAGGTGTTAGTGAGTGGTGGCGGTGACGAATGTGTCTGCTCGTGGAAGTGGGAGAATGAAAGTGATGAGCTTTGCGATAAGTTTGAAATTGCCGATATTCTTTCTCCATACATCAACGATAAGCATCTTACGCCTTCCAAATTCCAGAATGAGGCAGGCGATTTAAAAGAGTATGGTTTATCCGATATAGTCACCTTGGACAAGCTGAAGCAAATAGCTCTCATATTCGACAGGGTCAATGCATTGTTTATCTTCAGCTTGAGCGAAGAAGGTGAATTGGAGTACATCAGGACCATTGATGTCTCTGGTGATATAATATCGGCCACTGCTTCTGAGGATAAACTAATCCTTAGCGTGGAAGGTGAGGAGTGCAAGCTAGAAGCTTTTGACATTAGTAAGGGTGACATTGTGCCAATTGCCAACAACCATTTCCTTGACAGCATATACGAGGAGAATACGGTAGATGTTGAGACCAAGGATGACATTGTTCCGTTGTTCAACATTGCTCAATTGAGAAAAAGAAGAGAGCATTGATCCTGTGACCTCATATATATGCATATGTATCAATAAAACCAAAGTAATCTTTCATTAATTGTAATTATTTCTCAAATTTACACAATTAGATAAAACCGCTTCTCTTGTTGTAACTAGCCTCGTCCAACACACCTTCAAGCAGAACTGCATCGAACCAGATCTTCCCTCTTCCTTGATGACCAATCTTCCATTGCGACTTGAGCAACTTAATATCGATAATGTCACCGGCTAACGAGCTAGATCTGTGAGGCCCATGCTCCTCTGACGAAATTGCATCGTAAAACTTCTCGAGCCAATTGGTTCCCATGTCAATATCGTTGATCGTGGCAGAGCAATCCATCTTTTGAATGAGCATGGTCAGCTTTGGTGTCGTTTCGTTGGTTCCGCTAGTGGATATATCTTCATAGATCAAATCGTCCGATATCGCTGCGAGTAACGTATTGAGTTTCTTTGCCGTCTTACCTGTCGCCATCAGGCTTATAAATCTTGTTTTCTTGTAGACTAACAGGCTCACTTCAGTGGACTCAATCTGTAATACTAATCGCCTTCCAGTCTCTGGATCGATATGGGGTCTGGAATAATGAGCGAATTGTTCGTTCGTGGAATGATCAGTATAGTCCGGACCGAGGCTTAAACCGATCTTCTTGATGTCTTTCAAGTTCACCACGATCTCTTCTCTCCTGCTGAATGGATTGAGCCTAATCTGATGCTTGATTAGTCGCTGCTCAAGGGCAAAGAATCTGTAGTAACGACACTCAGCAATTAGATCGTCCCTGCGTTTTTCGGAGTTTTCAATTGAGGTGATATGTAGGCCTCGAAGGCCTGTCAAAATGTCAGTGAATAGATCGGCACTTCGTTGGACGACTATGGGGCGGACTGGGGGAGGCCTGATCAGATCCTTCAACGTTGCCACAGTACAAGGATCCTTGCTTATGCTTTGATGGGCAATGCTGAAATAGTTTGGATGGTTTCCAGGAGAAAGGATGAGCTTCTTGGGGATTTGAAACGACTCTCCGCCGACATTGGCGTAGAGGCATTCGTCCTCCTCTAGTTGTTTCAGAAGTTTGGTCAACCGAAAGTAACGTGCATCAGCGATTAAATGTGTCGCTTCGTATTCGTTTTCAATCTTAATGTGGTAGCCTTGCAAGTGCATGAATATCTTGTCAAACACCTTTGGCGATCTATCAATGAAAAGTGTGCCACCCCAAACACGGAAATATTCGGTGAAGTATGACGGTCCATCGGAAGATAGCGATGCTCCACTCAATACGTATAATCTATTTCCAACTCTGATGTCAAATCTACCCTCAGGTGAAAGTAAATGTGGTATCTTTTGATCGGCAGATTGAGTTGCATCTGGTTGAGGAAAGTTTGATATTTCCATTATGGTTATAGATTGTTTTGATAGAAACCTACTTCTGCATTTGCAATCACAATTTGTTCCAAAAAGAGATCAATCGTGGAAACTCGTTAGATTACTAGTCCTATGATGTTTGTTCAAAATAACATAAGACAGGCTTTCGTCTACAGTAGTTTCACTTTTCCTGGGGATGGCGCTCTGGTTAAGGTTAAAGGTGCATTGCTGGCGCGTACATACATACAATCGGGGACCTATGTGAGGCTCACCATCCGTTCCCAACTTCTCTTTTCTCTCTACAGATGGAACAGTAACGGCAATCGTGCAAGAGGTGGATCTTAAAAGTGCTAGCTGGATGGCACCTATTGTACAATGTAGTGGTTCAATCAATTATGAGGTCACGAAGGATGATTGCGATAACAGGCTAAGCTGTATTGATTGTTTGGAGGGTTGTCTCTTAGAGAAGCTGAGGGAAAGGAAGAAACAGAAACTGTGAAACTAATAAAACATTCGGCAAAACAAAAAAAAACGCAGAAAATATAATCCATATAATTTCCCTCGGTTGACGAAGGAAAACCCAGTTTGAACGAGATGTCTTCAATTCATTGTTGTAATATCAACATGGCGGTAGCGATGCTGTTGTTGTTCGTAGTAGTTGTCATTCACGATGCTGGTTGCAACATGAGTAGCAGTGGCTATCAAAGAACCGACATCACGAATCATGATCTATTGGCGTGGTCACCATGACATTCACACTCTTCTAAAATTGCATGGCGTGTGGCTTGTCACCGCTCTTCAACGAGAACGAAGATGCTAGGTATTGCTTCAAGTATGGAGTCTTCTTGATTTCAGAAATCAAAGCCCTGTCAACGACCTTTTGGTCCTCAATTCTTTCAGCCTTAATTTCCTTCTTGGCTGAACCTTCACCAAAGAATTCCTTTTCAGACTTTGAAGACTTGCCAGATTTCTCCTTAGCAAAATAAGCGACGTCGAATTTGGCCAAGTCCAAACTTTCCAAAGAAACCGAGGTAGAAGTGGTGATGACGTATCTGGCATTGACTCTTCTCAATGGAACACCGTTGACCTTGAATGGACCGGAAACCAACAAGGTGTTGTCTTCCAAACTCTTCAAATAGACAACTCTCTTACCTCTGAATCTACCAGCAAGCAAAATCAAAACTGAACCTGGAACCAAGGAGGATCTCAACTTTTGTGGTCTAGCAGTCTTTCTTGATTGTTTTGAGACTGGGGCCTCTTCAGTTGAATACCACTTAGGAGCTTGAGCAGACATCTTTGGGTTATTGATGGTTGGTTGGTGAGTTCCTGAGGAAGATGGAGGGCGGGTATAAGTTCGATTATGGTTTAGAAAACCTTGACGATTCAGTTATATATAGGTAGTATTTGAAATCGTGAGACTTGAAACTTTTACAAAGTTCATGAAAGATTGAACCCGC